>NW_019060245.1:158068-195306 GCF_000696155.1 Zootermopsis nevadensis
GAAGGTGCAATGCAGAACATATTTGCAGTATAATACAATACTGATTCTACAATGACCTAGTGTCTGTATCAACCCAGAAGGCAAACGTCTGGATTTAACACTTATTCCGTTGCATGTATATGGATTTTCCAAATATTGTATTCAGATGTGGCATATCTGTATTTGTAGAATGTAAAAACTATATGCAAAAAAGAAATGTAAAGTATATTCAGTTCATTTACAACTAATATCTTTTCTTAATTGTATTTTGTTTCATTTCTGTGCATAATGGTGTTTATTTGTGTGTGTCTTTCTTTTGAAATATATATGTACAAAGAACAGTGAAGTTCTATTATAAAAAATGTAAGAAGACTGTGAAAATATGTTAAGAACATTTGCTAAAGCAAAATGTTGTAATGTATACAATTGTAAAATATAAGCATGTGCAAATACTGTATTTGCATGGGATACAATATTTGCTTTCATTTTACACAAGTATTAATGAATGGGTTTCTATAAAATTGAAATTTTTTTCTAAAATTTATCCATCAAATACAGGCATCCCAAAAAAGATTCACGAATTAATAAATAAAATAAATACATTTTAATGAACTATACTATTACATACATCAGCATTGGTATTTAGTGAATTAATGAATCTAGTGCAGGTATTCAAAATGACCGCTGTTAGCTTTGTGGTGCAGTTGACAGCCGTGATAAACGGCTATGAAAGTTGCTGCTGGGACAGCTGCGCAAGACCATTCAGTTTCTTGCCAGAACTCTTGAAGTGTTACTGGCTTTGTGCTGTACACTGCATCCATGAAGTAACCCCACAGGAAAAAGTCAGGTGGGGTTAAATCTGGCAATTGTGGGGGGGGGACTCAACTGTTTATATCTTTTCCATCAGTTGGGAAGAGTGTCGCAAAGATAGGCCCTGATATTATGATGGTAATGTGGGGGTGCCCCATCTTGTTACGGACTAATCATAATTCTGCTACATATAAAGTTCATTAGAAAGACTGTAAAATCTGCCTTACATATGTTTTAGCACTAATGAGATAAATTGTTTATAATAATATGCTTAATTTCAGAAGTGATCTTAACATATAGTAATTATGGTGTAGTTTTTAAGCTTTGGTACTATTTTGTAACAGTTAATGCTAGAAAATGAAACACAGAATTAAAGATAATCTGTTACAATTTACCATTGTTTTTAGTGAAGTTGGTTGTGAGACTCATTCATTACTGTGCACACATCTCATCATTGGTGTCTGTTAAGAATCTGGAGTTCACATTCACTTTGTCTTATAATTTGCTTTAAATGTCCATTGTTGTTGATTTTCACTTAACAGTATCACTTCGTTATATATTATTTTCCTTTGTCTTCTCTTGTCTTCCTGTTCCTCTGTGTCCTGGTGTGTAATTTAATAGTCTTTGGAATTACATTTTTATCCATTCTTATACTGTATGTCCATACCAATTTCTCTTCTGGCTTTCTATTTTCTCATTCAGATTACAGATATTTAAGCAGTTCCATATTTATATATTTCTGTAAAAATCTAGAAGGGTTAATCCTGCCACTGATCTTAGGAATTTCATTTCAGCTGGCTAATTCTTCCCCCCCCCCCCCCCGCTGTAAGTTAATCACTGCCATCACTTTATAAGATTTTATTTGTGCTTCTTTTAAGTGGTCCCATAGATACCAAAGTCTAATGCAGAAATACCCAAGATGCTAGATCTCCTTGTCTAATCTACTATTCAGAAAATACTTATTTTGAACGTCGTCAACAGTGTTTGGTGATTTTATATTTCCATTTGAAGTGAAGAATTATGAAACACAGTTGAGAAGATTACTTTCTGATATTCTCAGTCAGGTGTGGCAAGGATTGGAACAGTGAATGTGTTCAGAGCAGTAGGATTCTCAATGAACTTCAGCCTCCACAGTTTTTGTTTTCATTTGTAGCAAAGCTTGAAAGTTCCACCATAAGTTTATGACCTGAATATACATATGTAAAATGCATGTGTTTATTTGCATGTTACAATCATTGTTTTTGTGCATTTGGTTTATCTAAAACTGAAGGAAAAGTTTTATGGTGAAACCTAACCAGTAGTCATTACAAGACTGCAGTGTAACTGCCTAATAATGCTATATGATGGAATATCAAAATAAGATTGTATTGAGTTCCTAAGACCTGTGCAGTACTTGCTTTTCTGACAAAGCAAATCGGAAGCTAAACCTTACCTTCTGCCGATCCTAATATCTTATTTTTATACAAAGCTTTTGTTCTTTACAAAGTGAAGTTTTGACACACTGTGTAAACATAACTGATTTTAATGTTATACTAGGTATTGTGTCATCAGCTTCTCGTGTGATTTGTTAGATTGTAGGACATTTACATGTTTGTTTATTTTTGCCTTCAATTAGTAAAGTGTTGCATCATATGCAAAGATTGTTGTATCTGCACAACAGTTGGCAACTCTTAATGATTATTTAGTAACAAAATAATGTGTTAATTAAAATAATGTTACAATATTAGCATTGTATTATGCATTTGTAAAGTATTGCCAAACTAATTGTATTGTGATTTTGAATATAATTGCTGCTGTTAGTGACATCCCATTAACTGAACACTTCTGTGTATGTTGTGTACATAACACTGTGAAGTTAGGTTTATTATGACTGCACTCACTATTCTAGGTGTATGGCTATGGTGTATTTGTTTAGCATTTAGTATGTAGCAGTATGTGTGTTTCTACCTTTGTGCACCAAAACTAAAGAACTTTGCTTGTTGACTGGTGAACTGGTTGCTTGTGGTTTTTGCACAATGTGGTAACATTTTCGGCCTTCTTGTGTCACGTGGAGGTTGTGGGTGTGTTGCATTACGCCATGGTGCAGGTGAATGACATATATGTGATGTGAATTAACTCTCAGACTGCAGGTTTAAGACCCTACACTGTAAATTTATAATAATTTCTTATTTGATGATCAAAAGGGCTAAATAATAACCTGGAATTGGTCTCTCTCCCCTGATCTCCATGCAAGCTTCTCATTAGTATGTTAATTTTACTTGTAATAAAAATAAGTGTGCTAGTTTAGAGAGCATATTGCTGTGTTTGTTGCAAAGTTGCACATGAACTGAATGTGAATAACGCTAAAAATCCGACTGTTACCTTGGATGGCGGTTGCTTGTAGGAATTTTGACCTGCTAATTGGTATGGCTATGATGAGATCTATTGGAGTGCACGGTTGGTGATGGTGAATGAGCACAATTGTCTCATTCTGCATGCCATATTGCATATACACTTGCATATTGCATATAAACTTCCCAGAAACATTTTGATAATTTATTATGTTATAATTCCAGCTCATTAGAATTTCATTATGTTATCTTAAAAGTTGAACTTATAAATTGGTCAAAATATTTTCATAGAGCTTATGTCTTTCTAAACCATTGACTTTGTAATATAGAAATTATTTCATGCGAGAAATGTAAGGTCCATTGTTTTCTGATTAAAATACAAGTGGCATGAACCTTATTTTTACAGGGTTGGGCTCAGAAAGTTACTGTATTGACCAAGAGTCCTTCTGCCACTACTAGTGATATTCCTTTAACAACTGACATGCAAACTACACCCTCATCTGGAGATTCTAGGGGGAGAGAGCCACAAGAAATTTCATTTCTAGTTTCGGAGGAAAAATATCATGTACCTGTGACAGAACCACAAGAGCATGTTGCACCAAAGTCGTGTCTGGTTACACAGCATAAAAATGATAATCTTGAAGCTGAAAAAAGTGTTCAGAAAATATTTATTGAACATGAAGCAGTAGAACAGGAATGTATGGGCTACCTGAATCCTGTATTTGAAGATTTATTAGACCGAGATGAAGTTACAAAAATTCAGGGTGAAGAAGCAAGTAAACCTCTTGTAGGGAACACACCAGAAAAACCTGAGGATCGAATGGAATCTGAACCACCAGCAGAAGTAAGGCAATATCCGGAAATTGTCATTTATGATGATACTCAGCATAGATATTTTGTGAGTGCAGTACCAGATGAAATAAGAACAGTGGAATTACCTGAAACAGTTGGAATAACTGTAAATAAACGAGAAGAAAAAGATCAAAATAGCATAGTAGGCAATGCAACTGAAACTGGAGTTATTGCAGATCCAAACCAAGGGGATAATGTGAAAACATTAGAATCTTCTGCATATGCTTCTCAAGATGTTGATGAAATGGATACATTTTGCTTGGCAAAGGACAGTATACTCTTCTCTCAAGTGTCAACGAACACACTTGTGACCAGTAATGCCAAGGTGGAGCATGTAGGCTCCGAGCAAGAGGCAGATCCTTGCCAAGTAGTAGAGATAAAGGAAATAGAAATTTTAAAGTCAGTAGTCTCTTCTTTGGAACCCATTAAGCATGTGGTATACCCCAGCAGAAGCATAGAAACAATGGTAGAGTTTGGCCCCCATTCTGTTGAAATGGTGGAAATCGTTGAGGACGCTGAAACAGAACCTGAGGAGTCTGCACCAGAGACCGATTCTGAGTCACCTGTTAAATCAACTAATGTCCAAGGAGACACAAGGAAGAGGCCGTCAACATTACAGTTGCATGATGTTCAGGGAGGTGCTACTGAGCATCAAGAAGACGACTTTGACACTGTTATCTCTAACAAAAAAATTGCTAGATTATCACTGGAAAATGTTGAGCAACCACCATCTCAACGATTATCAGATGAAGAAATTATCAGGGTGAGTGCAGTTGCTAGTAGTGATCCAACTGCATGTCTCCGTGTAACTCAACTTCTAACAGAATCAGTTGATAAATTGAATGATTCCCCACCTAAAGTGTCCATTCCTGGTTATTGTGTGGAAATGCATGCAACTCCAACCCCACCACCAACTCCAGCCATATGCCCAAGTGATAACCTACCTTCACTCTGCCTTCAGATGATGGACAGAGTCAACAAAACAGAAGAGACCACTGTAACTGCATGGCGTGATTCTGAATATGTAATTCTAGATCCAACTAACAGAAAGATTTCACATGCTGACAACGGTGTGAAAATAGTGGGTAGATCTTCACAGTTTGCTGTTACAGAAGATGGACATAGATCTGAACATAACACATCTCCTGATCTAAAAGAATTAATTCTTAAAAAGGAAATTGAAGTGTCTAAAACATACAAAATAATTGGCAACTTTAGTGACCCAAATCCTTCTTGTAACACTGCTGCAGTAGAGTTAAGAGACACCTCTTCAGTTCTGGATGATGACTACAACAGTTTCTATGGGAGTGACAAAGAGACTGATGATGTTATAGAGTTTTCTGATGATGGTGAACCTCCTCTTGAACTGAAAGACAGTTCAAGCTCAGATGATGAAAGTCCATCTCTTGGTCACCTAGTTATGCAACACTTTGACAAGGTGGGTGCAATAAAAGGGAATATGGAGTCACAGTGTGTCTGAATATATTTTATCTGTTTTTGGTTTTGATGAATGACAAATTAAATAAACATTCAGTTTATTGATTATAGTATATAAAGTTTATTCTGTAGTTATTCTTTAATATTATATAGAGGTTTTAACATGATGTAAGTGTTGGAATTTTATTAAACTGAAACTATGCCACTGCTGTAGAAATATTTATTATTTCTCAGGCGATACTTTCTTCACGAAAGGAAGCTTATGTCAGCAAGCACAGAGAAAAGCCTCATCCTGTTACATCACAGAGAGCAGTTGTAACAAGCAGTGAGGTCCCCAAATTACCTGTCCATACATCAGTGACCGTAAGTCCACCGCAACCCACTCCACGAACCTCAAAAGGACAGAAAGAGATGGTGTCCACTCCTCTTGCCAAGGAGATGGCAGCATTTCAAGAAGCAGCACAGCAGATGATGAAGAGAATGGATGTGATGATCGTGACTGTAAAGGGAGTTGGCAGTGAAAAGGATCCAGGAAGGAGGTTGGAGGTATTGAAGGATGCTGTCGGTTAACTGGGTTAATGGAGGAGAGAAGGAATCACACAATCCATTGCAGATTGTCAAACTACTGACACTGTGATGAAATCATAACTGTAGTGATTATAAGCATAGTTGTTGAAAAGCATGGTGTCTACTTCCTATTGTAGCTTGTTTCATGCTGAAGGATACTGTGAAATTGATTTGTAGTAGTTCATAACAGGAAATTAGTGAGAGAGAAGTACTGTTGATATGAAAGTTTTAATGAGAAAACTGTCATTTGGCCACAACAGCTTATTCAGTATTTTTTCAGCTACATTACATATTTTGAGGCTGTCTCTTCCATCTGCAGCCTGAAGATGCACCATTCTGTGATGACATGGGGCACAATTGTAGCTAGACATAAGACACATAAAATTTGATTTTGAATGTATTATAACATACCTACAAATGCTATTTTAAAGCTAGAAAGTACAAGTATTGTGACTGTGTGAAACATTGAGGTTGTATGTGGTAAATTTAACACAGTTGGTATCTAAACTGATTGTTGCACAGAAATACATAACTAATTTGTGTGATTTGTAATGTCTCCTGCTTTGCTCACCATATAGATGGAAGCATTTGAAGGAAAGTAAGCAACATAATTTCTCTGTTTTCTTTTTTGTGTGTGATATAATGGTGTATTTGTATTTTTTTTTGAAGGTACTAGAACATGAATTAAGTTTCCTGGCTCCTGATATTGCAACACTCATCAGTCGAGGAGATGGTTTAATCCTGACCGTCCATTCCACTGATCCAACTCAAGCTGAAATGCTAAAGGAATCATCACAGGACAAACTAAGAAAGAAGTGGCAGGAAGTGAAATCAGAGTGTGAGGTGAGTCAGCAATATAACCAAAACCACAACAGAAGGAAAGCAACAACACATTCTTGCAGCATATCCTGCTGTACCTCTAAACTCTGCTGTCTGTGAATTCCTTCTTAATTTAATGCATCTGAAAGTGTATTTATAACAATAGTTACCATTTTGAATAGTTATTACTGTAAATTTTGTATGAACATTACAACTTTCAATGTAGACATGTATTGATGCATTTGTCTCATACTTTGAGTGGTGGCATCAGTAATGGTTCATCAAACATGAATTTGTTGTGTGAACTCATCTCAAATCTGGCTGTAATTCTGGCTTAAAAATGACACAACATCTTAACAACACTTCCATTATTAATAGTTTACTACTTAATGTATACCCCATTAGACACTGTGTACATTTTATTTGAAACCTTTTCCTGTACGTGTTAAAATTTGATAAATATTTGAAGTTGCAAAGTTAGGTGAGGCACTCTGTGTACTGTATGTACATAAATAAATATATACATACATACTCACACACATGCACACGGACACATTTTGTTTGATCTCGGCACATTTTTTGTAGGAGTGAATCAGTAGGAGAACATTGGGCAAAGACAGGAATCATCAGTCCCCTACATTATAAACTGTTTGTATGCTAGAACAAAATTTGTATTTAATTTTTCTTTATTTTTGTCTGTAGGCAAGGAAAGTGGAGGCTCAGCAATGTGAGAATGAATTAAAAGAGTACAACAAGTTAGTGGCTGAATTACAGATGTGGTTAAAGGATGCCAAAAGAAGGTTGGAACAAGCAAATAATGAGGAGGTTCAGTTGAAGGTAGTACCTATTCTTTATAGCACTGTAATTTTTTGCCAAGTTCAACATACAACACTGTTCTTCAACATATGCCATTTTGTAGGCTTTCCAGGAGGAGTTTGAAAAGAAAGAAAAAGAGATTGCAAGACTGAATGAGAAATGTACAGAACTTCAGAGATTGAAAATTGGTTGTGGTGATACTGAGGGTACAGTTACAAAAATAAATGAAAAATGGCAAGATGTATGTGGACAGTTTCAACATTTCCAGAAAGACTCTAAGGAGAAGATTGTTCATGACAGCAAAGTGGTATGTAGTGTCTAATTGTGCAAATTCTGTTAGAAATTTTTTTGTTTGTTTCAATGTCTGTGTGTAGCATCTAATAATTAAATGCTTTATTATCTTCATCTTTATCATCATGGACTAGACTGTTTTTGTCCAGTTTTGACTCCAGATATTATTCTTAAGATTGATCTTAGAGGGTAGTGTAACACATTCTTTTACAGCTGTTGAATTAGTGATTGTTTCTGTCATTCATCGACTGTTAGTCTTTTGGAAAAATAGATTGCATAATCAGAAAGGTTTAAGCATTCTTCTGTGTAGGATATAGTTCCTTGGTGGCAGATGGGGTGTTCCACCAGGTGTGGTGGGGTAGTCCAAATATGTATAAAGTGAAGCTCTCACGGCGACTGATGTTGATGAAAGACTCCTAGGTTTCAAGCCGTGGCAGGTGGCTGAATGCTGAATAAACCATATCTTCTGGCAGGAGATACGGTTTTTCATCAATTCTAGTCCAAATATGTTGAATATGGACCCATGGACTGGCTTCGAGCACAGTTCAGGGATACTATGAAAGAAATCCAAACTTAAAATTTTGAGGACCAGCTTAGTAGGAAATGTAGCACAAATGAGGAAGATAGGGAATGCACCCAAATTTTAGTCATGAAACATGAAGGAAGAACACTTTTAGGAGAACAGGCAATAGGCTGTAAGTATGTATGGATTGGATTCAACTTGTAAAAGGTGTATAATTTATTGACCTGCTGAGTGACTGCCATCTTCTCAATCCACTTGGTTAAATATTTATCTTTCTTATTTTATTTTGCAATCAAAAGCTAGTTAGGGATCTCAAGCAATTGCCTAATATGAATTTTATTTTGTTTGTTAGGATATTGGAGGAAATCGTGCAGCAGAATTTGTGACAAGGGTCAATAAGATCAGAGAAGCTGCTTCAACTATATCAAGGCAGCTAAATTCCTTTCCACTTACTGGACGGGATTATGAGTCTTTTCCTGCCCAGGAAGAGTGCTTGAAGGTATGATTGTTTCAGTCACAACCATGTGTAGAAACATATGACATACTTTTCCCCTGTTAAATGCATGCAATTGGAAATTTCCAGTATAGTCTCAGGGTTTAGCAGTTATTTGTTTAGTCTATCACAGGTAGAAGGTAGATCAGGTGTAAACAGATAATTTAACAACATAATATTGTGACTAAAATATTAATTTTACCATTTTTAAGCTCTTTATAAGGAAATTTGAATAAAAGAAACAGAAAGAAAGGTGCTTTACTTACCAGAGTGAAAACCCACAGAGACATGAGTGCCTTTATCACTACTCATCTATACTACTGTATCATTAAAACTGCCTGCATAGCTCTTTTTTCATAATTTTCCCATTCACCAACTGTGGCCCACAGAGTCCTAGCAGTTTCTTGCTTTTGTCTGTATCTGAACACACAGTAAATTGGTAAGCATTCCTGTGCCAAATTTGGAAGGCCCAAACTTTAGTTTTGGCATGCAGATCCACTGCCCTCACTGACGTTTCTCTTGGTCCTTGCAGGAAATTCCTTCTATAGTAAGTACATATATAAATTATTTGCTTCCACCCCCACCCCCCCATATTCTTTCCAAGTCATTAATGATAATTATTATCCATTTGACAAATTTTACACATTGTTCTTATATAAATCAAGAATCCATTCAGTTTACTTAACATTAATTTAATCTAACATTGATTTAATACTGTTTAAGACTCTTCTGTTTTCCATTAGTTTGTTTGCTGCACTGTTAATTACTTATGGTTGCAGAAGACATGTGGATGGTGGTCCCTGTTGTATCTTACATCTCCATGAATCAACACAGAATAAATGTATTTTTTGCTTTTGTGCATATATTTTTGGCTTTAACAATGATTTATTGTAGGTTTCATGTTAAGAAGTCAAGGAAGCAAGTAACTGAGTCTCCTGTCTTTGGTATTTTTAAGCTTTTCATTGTTACAGTTCTCCTTTTACATGGATCATTGTATGTCTTCTACCAGGTTTTGTTTGAATAATCAGATATTTTGATGTGAGGTTTACTGAATTTTAGTGTTACTGTTTCTTAAATCTAATTATGGAATGAAGTGTAGTTGACCTTCAATCTGGTTGCAGAAAGTGAAAGAAAATCTTAGTGCCCTAAAACCTAGTGTAGATGAAATCGAATATGACCGTGATGGTGTGATGAGATGGGCAAAAAGAGAACAGGGTGATCAAGTGAGACGCATTGTGGATAAACTGCGAGAGGAGTGGTCACAGGTCAACAGGGGTTACACTGAAAGGCACAAGTAAGTATACCACAGAATTCTTGATATTTTAACACCTTGAATAGCATGATGAAATGAAACAGTAGCGTTAAGTCATGATATAAGATTTTAACTTGTTAATACATATATATACACACACTTGAGTCAACACCACTGCACTTAATTTTAACAGCTATACCTTTGTCCAGGCCTGCACAAGTGCCAGGTGACAGGTTGTCATAGTGCCTAAAATTTAAGTGATTTTAATATTTCTGTATCTTTGCACATTATTATGTATCATTTTCAGATGTGTGCAATGTAGTTCTGATTACATTGTGGTCTTATCTGTGAAAATTTTACTTCATTACATGCCATTACATTCCATTTCTGATATAATTAGCACAGTAAAGTCCATTATTATGAGAGTTTACAGTGTTCAGAAAAAAGTTGTTATAATGAAAAACATAAAAAAAATCTGGTAAGGTAAAACTTCCCAAAGAATCAAATAGCAAGTAATTAAAATTCTACCATTTGTGCTGCAGTAATTGTAATTATATATACTTATTCTATAGTACCAAAACAGTGTATTTATCATACTAACAACTTATACTCTGTTCAGAAAATAGACATTTTTCCTTATGTAATAACTTCTAGAATCCCTATTTAAGGAATATTAGTATGAATCTTTTAACAAAGATGGTGTCTACATAGTGCAGCAGTAACACAGTATCTCTAAATCAGGTCATGACAAGATACAAATTGAAATATATCAGTTGCATTCAACATGCAATGTTTATCTAGTGCTTTATATTTTTAATGGTGTAAGGCTTTTAAAACTTTTATTTAAAAACACCTAAGAGGTTTGCTATATTAACTGCTAAATCACTGTAACCCACAATGCTAATCTTTGTAGCACACTCCACGTAAAGAAGATAAAGGAAAATAGCATTGATTCTCCTCCTGCAAGGGGCTGATAGTAAGGATGAACATTCAATTCAAGTGTTGAATGTCTGTCAGTTGCAGAGAATAACAAGCATTAATTCAGTAGTGAAAGATTAACAGACGCAAAGAGTTGTTGTTTCTCAGCTCTACAACCTGGTTGTGGGTTTTCGCCGCCTTCTTTTTTCGGAGGTTTCTTGGTCTGAAGTGTGCATTTATGAGTAGTGAGTGACCAGCCCACTGACTCTGCACAATTTCTACTCAATCCCGATTTGAC
The DNA here is from genome assembly GCF_000696155.1 of Zootermopsis nevadensis. Next base: position 169,454 of record NW_019060245.1, read on the forward strand.
TGCCAGAGCCATCTGGCAGTTAATCAGGAGACTTACGTGAGAAATGGCCGCTCAATTTTGCTTACGAAACATATCGCATCATGCTCGTAAGGTTCTTTTACATGCCGTAAATCTACGACATGGGCCTGTCGGCTTTATTTCCCCTCCAAAGGAAGTTGTGCTATGATTTTTATCACCAGATGCAAAGAATAAAACCATTTGTATTGTCAAAAACAAAGGCAATTTATTGAGCATGATTTGTTGTGAGTGTAACTGAGAGGCAGTTCTGGAGGGGTGGATTCATATCAACTTTGTTAATCAGAAGTCCATGTTACAATTTGCAGAAAACATCTTAATTTGTCAAATTACTCCTTTCATTTCCATATGTCATGTCACTGCAGAAGTGTCTGTGATTCTCTGGAGACAAATTGCTGCATTACGCCCATTACTACTATGTGAATGGTAGATATACAAGTGTGTTAACATTCATGTTAATTTCTGTTTGTATTCTTGAGTCATATCACAAAGTGAATGAAATGTATTGTTTGACAGATGAATGAAACAGTAGTTGGCAACTGTAAAATAATTGAGTATTTTTCATTTAAAAATGATCATTGGTGATAGTAATGTGCTGTCAGTGGGATGCAGCTGGCTGTAGTAGTAGTGTCTAAGTTACATTTCAAAATATAATTTTATATGGCTGCAGAAAATGGTGAGACTCATTTTGCGAAAAGTAAATGACAATCCAACATTTGTAGAAAGTGAAACACTCATTGCATCAAAAGTAATTAAATTTAACTCACATTACAATTGAAAAATATATTTATATTTAATATTATTACATTAACTGTGCATAAAAAAATTATCATAAAAGTGTTCTTGTTGTTATAGGCCATACTAGTTATATCAAACTTCTCCTGTATTAGTATATTAATATACTGACTTCTAGTTCTTGAATGTGTCTCCCTAATTTACAGGAAATTTGTACAGGCCTACCTTTGTTCTAGGCTGTTTGAATTTAAAAATTAAAATATCTGTAGCTGTTATAAACATATATTAATGTCCTTGGAAGATTTGAAATTTCATGGCAACTGAATTAATTGAAAAACTGTATGTCTTCTGTTAACTTGCTGTTGATGATTTAGTATAGTATGAAGAATTATTGCAGTTATGAGTATCATTTAGGATAAGAAATGGAATGGTGATCTGTTTCTGATTTTCTTCTCCTTTTCTGTGCAGTTTAATTCAGTCTGAATTCACTTATTATTTTGTCTAACATTTGTTTATTACAACAGACTATTGAAATTTAAAGTGATGTATATAATAAATATAAAATTAAATGTAATAAATATTCAAATTTGCAGCCGATGGTTAAAATGTATGGATACATGGCGTAACCTTCATAATAACTGTCAGGCATTTGGAGAGTGGTTAAGCACTGCTGAGAGAATAATTGTTGAATGGCAGAATGCCGATCTACCACTTTCTGAAGCAAAAGCAAAACAGAAAGACCTGGAGAAGCAAGTCACCATGAAGCACAGGTACATTAACCTTTATCAAGCACACATTACATTTTACGCATGATCCAGCTGGTTGTTGTTGCATTAGCATAGTGATAAACTGTTGATCCCAGAATTAAAGTTCATCCAAGAGAATGGGGACTAAAGTCCCCTATTCCTGTATGATAAAGTTTAATTATTATATGATTGTGTGTTGGGATTATTGTTATTTGAAATATAATGGAAAGGTTGTATTTACAGTGAAGTACATAAATATTCCATACCTGTATATCCTGTACATTATTCATTTTAAAAACGTTTGGGTCATTTATAATATTTGAGAGCACCTCACTAGAATAAAACAATGTATGATGAACAAGAGTGTATATGTTTGTGTGTATTATGAATTCTAATTTTATATATATTTATATAAAAGATACTGCCTTTTATAACTATAGTGTGCGAATATGTAATTGTTTATAAAAATTTGCAGCAGACCTGAAATCTCGTGATGGCACACCAGTTGCAGAACACTGGTCTCAAGGAAGGTTGCCAAGAACAAAGACAAAGATGGCTATCTTCTGGATTGTTTCGCTGTGTAGTCTGGTAGAAGTTTACCAACATTCAGAGGTCCTTGATGTCCTGATGATGGAGCAGCAAGGACCTCTGAAATGTTAGTAAACTTCCTCCAGAATACACAGTGCAACAACCCAGAAGACAGCCATCTTTGTCTTCTGGGTTGCAGTGCCATGTAGTCTGACAGATTTCAGAGATACCACTACCCCACGCACTGACCTTTTCAGGACATTGTCCTAGTCCCAGCCAGTTTCTTATTTCCTCTCTGCCAATTCTTATGTTATTTAGTCTGTAGCCCTCTTAGTTTTTTCTCCATGTATATTTTATTTTTTATCCTTCACTGCATCCATCTACACTTATTCCATATGTCTGGTGATCTTCCTATTGGTCCCCAAGGGCTGTTTCTTTACTCTGTCTTGCATGTCTGAGCTATACCTGTCCTCTTCTGGCCATGCTATGGTATTCCCCCCCATCTCCTGTTGCCTCCATTTACCTTGCCCAATGCTCACCTTCTTGGACACAGTTTACCCCAGGAAAATGGTTCTTGGAACAGACTGCCATATTGTGTGTGTCATTGTTTGGATATAAGCAAAATAAGGGAATCAAGAGTCTTCATGCTTGATTTTTTCTTAACTGATTCATCATAGGGATAATATGCATTGGATGGTCTTAGTTTTTTTTTAAAAAATTTGGTTACTGGCTTTACCACATCAAAATATAATAATGTAAGCCCTTTGTCTATATGCCTCCACCCACCACTGGACTACATTGTTTTTTCTAGGCATGTGACCTTTAAGGGCAACTGTTGCCTTAGCTTAGCCAGAAATCTGTGTGTTGATGTTGTCTCCTTCTTGAGTCCTGAAGATGGTACGTTTATCTGAAATGATGGTATCTACCTGCAAGTCCACATGATATTACAGCCCAGAATACCAACATCAACATCTTTACCATGACAGTCTCATATCAAACACTGAGTTTTGTACAAAAAGTTTTAGAGGCAGTTCAGATGCCCATGAATATGGTTGGCAAATATCTGATGTGGAATCAGCATAACAGAATATAGTCTTCTGATTTATGAGCTTTACATTTTCTCTTATTCTGACTGGTATATTTTGTTTGGTTCTTTTTATATGGTGTGTTGCTGTCTTGCATGTATTTACATTCCTCTCCTATAATTTTGAAGAACAATGAAGAACATTGGAATAGCAAGTCGTGAAATTGTTGGGCAAACACAACCACCAGAAAGCACAAATATCCAGCTGATGGTTGATGATTTGCGGCATCGATGGCAGGCTGTTCTAGCAGAGCTCACCACAAGAAGGGATAAGTGAGTACAGATGTAGTTAATTCATTTCTTGTGAACTTGTTTGAAACTGTACTTATTCGTTTTTCTTCTTATTTGACCACTGGCTGTGCCCATGTCAGGAACAGATGTGACATATGAGACTTAAAGTTTTCATAGTGGTGAGAGTTAAGGTTGTTTTTTCCTGGCTTGTGACATCATGTGGTATTATAGGTGGTTAATGTTTCAGAGGAATGGATGGAGGCAGTATGTTCCTCTAAAACATTGGTAACCACCTGCAAGACCACTATATGAATAGACATGAAATGCTTGAACTTCAAAATAAAGCTTATGAATTACATTAGCAAGCTTTTGTTATGTCTTTTTAGCCATAAACTTAAAAATCACATATTTTAACAAAAAAATTACTGTTATTAAAGTAATTAACTAACTAATCAGCCTTTTTACACATGCAGTACAGGTATCTCTTTTAAAAATCAATTACCTGGTTATTTAGTGTTAAGTCTTGTGTTGATACTACATAACATCAGTTGTGTATCCCATACCTTTCTAATAGTTACATAATTTGATGTTATTGTGCTGTATCATCCAAACTTATGGGTGGCGATCTTTCTCATTTGTCATCTCAAAGTTATTAGCAGCCTGAGGCAGAATGTTTGTTTCTAAATAACAAACATAACCCCTTCCATCCCCATTGCCCCTTAACACAATAAATATGCAAGATATCGCTATCAGTGATGCAGTTCTGTGCTCTGTTTTTTCTCATCAGTATTAAACATGGGTTTGCATAAGAAAGTTTTAGAATATGAATTTATTTGTGTGAATTATATGCATAAAGTTTGATTTCATATTAAATGAGAGATACAGAAATTTTTGATAGTCTTGTAGGCACAAGTTCAAGTAAATGATCTGGAACACATGATTTAGCTTTTACTGTAAACTAAGTGGAAGCATGGATATAAGTTCTGAATAAGAACCAAATGATCATTCTGATGATGAAAATAAAGATTTGATGAAAGACTCTTGGGCAACAAGCCACATCAGGTGGCTGAATGATGAATAAACCATTTCTTCTGCTAACATTTTGAGAGCCATCTCTGCTTTCATTCTCAGGGCAGTTGCGAAAAGGAACTGGTCCTATGTAGCGTGCTCACCGATGGGAAATGGCGGCGGATGGCAGGTATTAGCATCGTGTTGCCCGAAAGTCTTTCTTCAACTTTGTTCGCCGTGAAAGCTTCACTTTATACAAAACAAAGATGTGTTGCAGAACTAATGACAGACCACGTAATGAATCTTTTTTTTAAACTAAGTTTTTGAGCATGTTTATTTATAACTGTGAGTGTTACTGAAATGGTGATTGTATGGTGGTATGCTGTTTTTAGTTGAACATTCTAATATTTAATGGTATCAAAAATGCAAAATAATCGAAGGTGTCACATAAAACTTTATACTGATTCAAACTACAGCCACAGAAATTAACGAAGGTTTTGGATTTGATATGTAGATGAGATGGGTCAGAAAAAACTGTAAAATGTAGACATGACAGGTCAGTACTGTGGCTTTGCTTTATCTTCTGAACTGTCCATTGTCCAATAAGCCTTTAGTGTATAAGACTTTAAACAAGATCAGATCAGTAAAATACAAGAAATTTCTGCGAATGGACAGTAATGAATGGTTGTTAGAAATTAAGGATGAAAATGAGTTCAGGTCTGGTGAATCTGAACCTCCAGCAAAGTAAGCAACACCAATGGGTCGTAAGCAGGATTCCATCACCCCCACCCCCACAGGCATTATTATGTAACATGGAAGCTAGTCATGCTTGTTTCTTTGATCGACCAATCCCGTGTTTATGTGATCCTCTGAATTGATGACAGCACATGTGCATGTCTGTAGCTGGCACAAAAAACTTCATTCTTTTTTTCCACTTAAGTACTGGGTTGAGCTGAACTCCCACTCCCCTCTCGCTTCATAACACAGCTGTTTGCAAGTGGTTAAACTGTTGTGCAGTGTGTGTGTGAATTAGCTGCAAAAGCTGTTACAGTGGGACCACTTAACAGTAGTTTATATTAACATACTTTTTTCTGTGGTATTTCTCTATGTTTATTGCTATTATAAGTTCATAAATATGCATAGTGTAAATGTATTGATTTGATATAAGGATGAAAATAGGAGTTAAGACATTTATAGACTCAAACACACAGTAATACTGATGTGGTTGATGAAAGAAGTGGGAATTATTAATGAATTTTGTAGTGAGAGTGCAACTGACTATTCTTTGTCTTTGTCAATTTCTTTTAAGGGCCCATATTCTTATGAACACATGGAATATTAATTTTCTCTGTCTGATTTCACTTGTATGGTACCAACAATTTTGGTGCTTGAAATAAGTGAGAAGCAATACAAAGAATTTGTAGCACTTTCAGTTGTTACTGTATTTTGTTAGTATCTGTATGTTTATGATTTGAATTGCATTTGTACCTTTGAGTCTGTCTTTGATGGTAACATTTCTTAGGTGGCCTAATCTAGATGAAGCCTAGTAGTGGTCTTAAAACACACAGGAAATAAACTGCTAATTAACAAGATATTGACTTCTTGGATGTGATGCAATATAATTTGTTAGAAATTTACCAATGTTTTACAAGTTCCTGTCATTAAGGGCTGTAATGTTGGAGGCAGCAAGTACCACTGAGGTGTTGGTAAACTTCTACCAGATTACATGGTGCTACAACCCAGAAGGCAGCCATCTTTATACTCACTGCTGTGAGAACCCGAAATGTTACGTTTATACACGTCATAACTTAATGTGAGGTCTGCAAGATGATAAAATGTATCTGCAACAAATAATAATACACAATCACAAAATATAAATGAGATAATAGTAATATATATATATATTTGCAGTGAAGTCCTGAGTTCATGCAGAGTTCAGCAGTGTATATGTAGTTAATTAGCAGTTTATTTCCTCTGTGTTTATTAAGACCACTATTAGGTTTCACCAAGAAATATTAACATCAAAGACAGATTACTACAACCCAGAAGACATTCATTCATCTGCAAGGATGGAAATGCTTTTGTTGTGTTGGATGTAGTGTTATTTGTCAGACAGAATTTAAATTAGATTCCTTTTGTGGTAGGATCACTGCCATGGAGGCTGTTGCCAGTCTGAAGGATGAAGCTAAACACTTTCTGGACTCAACCCAGATTTGTTTGGATCAAGTCAAAGCTTTACTGGAGTCAACAGCTAATACTTCAGATGATATGTCCCTTGCTGTCAGGCTTAGTATGGTAAAGGTATGTCTGAACATTGTCTTTGTTTCCTCACAGTTGTTCTGAATTGTGTTCTGTGGATTGAAGAGAGTTTTGGTTGGCATTGTTATTGACAGTTAATGTTACCGATTAGTTACTAGAAATAGAGAATATCTACATGTTCTTTTATGTCTGCCTATGATGTAATTTTTGAGACCTTTAAAATGAATTTGGTATTCAAAACTTTGGAGATGTCCACACATTACTGCCCACAGACATTTTAAGTTCTGGAAACATTGGTATCAACCAAATGATAAATTTGAGAAAGAAATTGAAAACATGTATACTCATCTCATTTTGAAGGGGTGGATTGTTTCAAAAGAACTAAATAAATAAATAAATTATTAGCCATTGTGTGCCCAAATTTATGCATAAGAGAATTTTATCACCTAAACTACAAAATGCAAGTGAATGCTATACCTCTTTATTTATTGTGCAGAGATTATTGTGTAGGTCTGTCACAATTAAGACTTTATTTTATAATGGACCTTTCTGAAGTCTGGAGTACTGACTAGAATATGCAACATATTTATAACTTCATTGCTTAAAATTTTAATTCAGTTTCAAGCAATGTGAACATTTTGTGGTGACAATTTGTTAATGGCTTGGATGTGATCCCATGTTTTAACGCTTAGTGATGGTTTGGATATTCATTCTTGTCATTGTGCCAAGTAAAATAAGAACTGTACACTAGGATATGGGAGAATGTGGCGATAGGTTTAGACAAGAGGGAAACTAACTCTGTAGTGTCTCTGTGAGGTGTTTGCCAAGTGATATAAATAGTATTGTAAACTAAATGGTAGGGTTTTATAAAACGTTGTGGCCGGCGTGGCATCCGGCGTGTTTTTGTTTTCCTTTCGAATGGTTGTTTTGAAGGGGAACCTTCAGGCAAGTCTCAGTGTGAGATTAGAAAATTTGTACATGAGATGGAAACTTGCTGTTAAGTGAGTGAACTTGTCATCAGTATCTATTATATGCAATTCAGGTATACATTTCTCTTTTATTTTCTTCATTTTAACTGCTTTTGAAGTGTTTTCTGTAGCCTGTTGAACACTTACTAATTATGTGTCACTCGTGGTTGGTTATTGAGAAGTTGACTAATTAATTGAGTCAGTGAATAATTATAAGGTGATGTACTTAGCTGATGACAACAGGATGAAGAAGGATTTATAATTGAGTGATCTTTTTAATTTGGATCTTAGATTTGTAACTGAAGTCATTTTTCTGCTCTTTATAGGCATGTGAGGAAGAATTAGCTGAGAAAAAGCAAGAAATGGAAAAATTTCATAAATATAAGCAGATACAAAGTTTTGAAAAGTTAAAGAATCTTAGCACTACAATGGAGAAGGTATGTGAGATACATTATATTTATTATCTCCTGAAAAAGTTTAGATTGATTAATTTGTTTAATTATTTTTACCTTCTCATAATTCATAATGGGCCCGCACTTTTAGTGTTTTGTGATCATTCTTTTATCCTACTCTCCTTACTGTTATAAACTGAAATTCTTGTTTATAGGCTTCATCTAATTTATCAGACCACCATGAATACATAGAATGCAAATTGTTGTCCCTGAAGAAATATACAAGTCATTTGGATGCTGTAATTGCTTGGGTCATGGAGACAAAAACAAGAATCAACATAAGCAAGGAACTTCCTGACAAGGAGAAGAAGAGGGTTATAGACAACATCATGGTAAGGAAGATGAGTTATAGCTGACTATGCATTCTGAAAGTGTAAATGTAAACGTAAAATTTAGTTACTGCTCTAAGGTTAATGTATTGGCAAGCATTGCAGTTGTCATCTTCAGGGTGAATATGACAACTGTACTGTTTGCCAAATTTCCGGATATTTTCAACATTCAATGCAGTTTATCCTAGAAGGCTGAAGTTGTACTTTGAACTCAAACAGTGAAAATCTAAGTACAGGACCCAACTGTATTGCAGATTCAGATGGTTTAAATAATTGATTCTGACGACTAATATCTGAAAAACTAAGTGGAAAATTTTTTTCCACTCTCTTTCCATACTATGCTCCAGAAAATTATTAATGGTTTACAGACAATCTGCCTAAAGTTGTGGAGTTACATCAGGCTAAAAGATGACAACATTATCTTCTATTTCAGATAATGTGTGTAATCCTTCATCTTAATTCTCAAGCATATCTACTCACACACATTTTTGTTCTGCAGTGAGAACTGTCACACATAACCTGTACTGACTGACTTACAGACATTTTGCCTAACATGTTTCTTTGAGCTGTTTGAACGTTTTGTTTACATGGGACGTGGCGTGTTCTCCAAAAAACACCAATTCATTATGTTAAAATTTTGCATTCAATTATAGGCAACCATAACATGCACACATGACATGTCATGTAATTGTAACCAGAAAGGATTGCTCTGTACATTACTGTACTTATCAATTTGTTTTGCAAGTTTCCATCTATAACCAAACAGTATTAACAGTAAGTCACTTCATTTCCACTGTGACACTGTGCTCTAGTGAATTTTAGAATTCATATAAGGACAGACATAAACAATGAAAACATCAAATGTATTGTATAAAGTGAAGCTTTCGCAGCGACTGAAGTTGATGAAAGACTCTCGGGTTACAAGCCGCATCAGGTGGCTGAATGGTTTATCCACCATTCAACCACCTGACACGGCTTGTAACCCGAGAGTCTTTCATAAAATGTTTTGTTTGAACTAGATTCATGGTAAAGGTAAGTTTGGTTCAAATTAAAAATCACTGAATGTTTGTACAGTTCTGACTTTATTAAGTTCCTGAATGTGTTTGTAAGTTTTATTATGCCAGTCCATGTGCTTTCAAATATATCCTATCTGTTTTGTCAGAAGGCACTCATGAATGTCATATAAAGGCTCCTCAAGACAGCAGAGACGACAAAGGGGAGGTTTATGTTTAATACTATGAAGGCAAGGCAGAATTTCTGAAGTTCATCACCAGGAATCCGTGATCAGATGGAATGTAACAGTACCCAAATTATGGGACAGATTTATATTTAACACAGGATGGTACATATACTCTAAATTATGTTGAGGTATATTTTGAGTTGAGAGTTTCTCTTTCCATCGGTACCAATTTTGTGCATCTGAATTTCATTAAACGTGAGTAGCATGTCTTTGAAATCGGGAACATCATTTAGACTAGCCCTGTACTTTGATGACATTTTAATGACTCTTGATTACTGCACTTGTGTGAAATTGAAATTGTTATATTAAGTTTAATTTACTTTAATTTAGTATTAACAATAGTTTTTTGCCATATCTTGCTAAGTATTCACCTGAAAAAGAACTGTCTTGAATAGGTGTTCATAAAAATAAAAATGTTGTGTCTTATACAACATTTGTGTGAATTTCAGTCAGGTTTAAGAAAGTATTTTAGAACAAAGTACTGCCCAAGTTTCTGCAATCTTTCAGATGCACACATGGTTTCAATAGTAATGCAAATTCATATACCAAGACAACAAACAGGCATCATATATAAATGAAACATACCTTTTTATGCCACATGAAATTTGGCATTTTCTTATTCTTGTCTTTGTTAGTGTTCATGCGGCAGCACACATGGTACACCAGCAAGACACTCACTCAGGCTGTTTGTCTTCAAAATCCTGGGATAAATTGTCATCTGGGCCCTGAGAAAGCGTATAGATTATCTTACAAGTTGGAGTTCTACCACTTCAGGGATTGGTTGCAGTGCTAAAAGTGTTGACTTTTCCTTATATTAGCTTGTTACAAGATACTAAGGAAATTTTTAGAAAATATATGAATATTTTGTTACCCACTCAAGGCATGGATGTTTGTCCGTGTCTTTCTGTGTCGTGCTGTCCTGTGTATAGATAGAGGCCTTGCAACAAGCTGATCACAAGGATAATTCTTTCTGTTATTCCCTTCTAAATATGCTGTATATTTGTATCAGATCACCTTGCGGTTGTCGAAGTCATGTCTTTGTTTAATGCTTTAATGGCGAATTCATTTTACTCGATAAGTATGAGGTGGAAAGTAATGATGAGTTGAAGTTCTAGCAAGAAAAAATGTGTTCTTGGAGATGGATGGTTACAGCATAGTCTGTTCACTGAATTTAAACCAGGTTAGACATTCACATTCAACTGTTTTATCAGTGTGAAACCCACATTAAGTCACATGCGTGATCTTTCGACTTCTAAATATAATGTTGATACGTGAGCTTACGTAGTCGAAGCGAATGAGGGGAATGTCCTGTGTCGAAGCTGCCATAATTCTTTGTTCATCTTCTAGAATTCTGTCTATGACCATGAGACTGAAGTAAAAGAGGCATTGGAAAACTTCACAAACTTGGAAAAGGAATGTGAAGGTGAAAAGCATCTTGTGTCTGTAGAATTACAGGTGAGTACGTTTTCAGTTTCCATGAACAGAATATTATATTTGTATAAAACTGTATGATATTTAGTGCATATTTGTGTTGTAATGTGTGAACTTTAACCCAAATTTTCAGGAAAAAATAAAGAAGCTTCGTGAAGACTGGCAGTACGTGAAGAACAGAGGAGAAGAGGTGTTGTTACAAGATGTCAATGTTCAGGGAGCAGCAGCACTTACGACCAGAGAAACTGCAGCATCCGTTGCATCTGCAGCTAACGTTCACACAGGTAAGAGAGAAAATTTAATCTGAAATGTCTTTTCTAATCAGTGTCAGTTGTATAAATAGAAATTTGAAAGAAGACTTTTGTTATGCAATTTATTTGCATGTTTGCATATATTAAATATTGTGTTTACTGTTTAGAAAAGTCATTATTCAGTTTGATTTGTAACAGTGTCTTTTCTTATCAAAACATTTTTTTTGTCCCATCGGGTCGGAGCCGACCCCTGGTGGCATTATGAACAAGTTCCCTCTGATAGGGACCTGTTCATATGTTTCCTCGGCAAGTGATCCAGAAATGGTTTGCCATTGCCTTCTTCTGTGTGTTTCGTATCTAATGATGATGAAAATGGAGTAGTTGTTGGGATGCCACGGAGAAACTGGGGAAGCCCCGGAGGAAAACTCCGTGATACCTGGACCACGGCCTTGCCAACACGAGTTATAAATCCGCGCACCACTGGGAATCGAACCCGGGACCCCAGGACTACAAGCCCAGCGTAAAACATGGGTAGTCGTTGCTTTATGCCGAGTCTTGCTGGTTCATTCATAAGTTATGTGTGTCGTGGCACAAAGTGCATGAAATTAATGCATATATGGCCGACCAGTTCTGTCTGTATGTCTGTCAGCATGATTAAACTTGAGAATTGCTGGACATATCGGGATGAAATTTTGTATGGATTTTATGCCATGAAATTTTGTATGAAGTTAGATATAAAAGGGGGAACTGTGTAGTTACTGGCCACTTTTGGAAATTTTCATATTCAAGATTTAATAAAATCTGTAGATTTTATTGAAATCCAAATCACCATACATTTTTGGAATCCTCATTTATTTATTTATTCATAAAGAAAATCACAAAATTTCTCTGTATTATGAAATTAAGTCTTCACAAATGTATAGTTACTGGACATGTTTCATACAGTTATTAGATGCTTTTTACACCATCATTAAATAATCTGTTATTTCTATTACTTTACAAGAATATGACTTGATAAGAACTTATGACTGACTAACAATTTGCAAAGTACCAGGACTTGGTCATTTGTGTGGAAGTTTACTTTTGTGTTTCAAACATTTATATAAAAGTAAAGTAAAGCTGTCCCACTATACGCCATGTGGGCACTTGGGTGGGGGAGGTATAGCTCCTCTCTTCCTTGACCTCAGCACTAGATGGGGGTGAGTGGTCAGCATCACGCCCCGGCCGGCTTTACCCCCGGGAAAGGACCTCGGTACCCATTGTAGAGGAGGCTGGGTGGGCCCCAGAGCCGGTCTGGACGCAGAGGCTAGAGGAAAAATCTTCTGCCCCCGTCGGGGATCGAACCCCGGTCGTCCAGCCCGTAGCTAGTCACTATACTGACTGAGCTATCCCGGCTCATCATTGATATTAGTTCCACATAAAAATATATAAGGACCCCCCATCCAGCAATCGCTTCATGACAAGACCGAAAATAGTTCTGTGTACCGCCGGCTTCTCTCCCGTTTACATGTAAACGATGAAAGGCCCATCCTTCGAAACGTTTTGATTTTTTTGGTTTTAAGATTTTTAAAGCTTTTTAAAAACAAACTACCGATAAAGCCCGTAACAAAGAAAGTTATATAAGACCGTTTACAAAGATTTAGAGAAAAACAAACCGACAGCCTGACTCGCCATTAGCCTCGTTTGAATTTCTTGCTACCGAAGTCGCCGCCGGCAGAACTTTTATTTTGACCTTTTCACATGCGTGACAGATATTGGCTGTGTATCGATGACTGAGTTTTGGCACTAGGCTTTTTAAGGCTGAGAAGCATTCCCTGGATGCGATGATTAAATTAAGAAATCAAGGATCTTTGTACGGTCGCATAAGTATAGTTTTATTTAAGCCGACAGAAATAGCAAAAAGAAATCGCAGTTAGGAAGAACGTGTCGAAGAGCTGAAAGGACACTGCGACAAACTGTTCTGGTACGGACTTTATTATTGCACATAAAATTGGCGGGTTGTGCTTCATGCAAATATCGAGAGTCGCTGTTCCAGAGAGTGGTGAAGTAAATCTGTGAAAATTATATCGACAAGATGGGAGGTGCAGTGGTAATTATTGAAAATCGATTCTACTAGAATATGGGGAGGGGGTGGGGGGGTATGAGAATTGGTTCGTGCACATGACTAGAAGGCTGACGTTATGAGAAGAGCATGCTGATGGCACTCTCGTCCTCAAGAAGGAGTCTTCAGGGGAACGGCAAAATGTTCAGCACTCTTCGTCCGTAATCAGAATTACACTACATGTATGGTTCTGTTTCGAGTTGTAATTATCAAAGGCGCGATAGTAGAGAACGTAGAACGTATGCTTTGATAATTAGGATTGGAGGTTTTCACGAAAATGGTTGGTTGTCTTCTGGGTTATAGCGACGTGTAGTCTGGTAGAAGCTTATTGACGTTTTTGAGGTACTTGCTGTCTCTGAAACGTCGGTAAACTTCTACCAGCGTACACGATGCTACAACCTAGAGGACAACCATCTTTTTTGTTTATTTAGTTGAGACTTCTACACAGAAGCTGTGTCCGCTTTACACCTAGTCCATTTTCACATACTTTGATGGTTCGCCATAGTTACCAAGTACTCGCAACGTGTAACAGTCTTACAGCACTGGCGCCAGAATTTGTAATTTGACCTTTGACCATATCTGCAGTGACGTCTGGGGTTAATGATGTTTGATGTACGCCCCTGCCTACAGCTGCCGAAGTCTAATTTTTCCTCCCTTGAAGTAGAGGGTTTTGAGAAATTTCCGTATTTTATAGATTTAATAATATTCCAGGGGGTGTACACCAATGTCAATTAAATCGTTTTATTAGAAAGGAGAGCGTACTTAATCATTTTTATATTCTGCACCAAAATGCGAAAGATTCAGTGTAATACTTGAGGTAAATAAGTAGATTGGAATTATTTAATTATCAATGAATTTTACTTCTTTGGCACTGACGTCCCTACACTAAACCATAAAACCAAAATTACGCATTCTTCTTTTATAGTTAGTGAAATCTGTTTTTCAAATAGGTTATGAACCACAGCAATAGACAGAAAGAAAATGGCAATTAGTCTTTGTTTTGTATTCTGTTTCGTCATTTATTTGTTGAGCAAAACTGTACACTGATCGTATTTCAGTTTTATTGCACATTAGATTTGTTAATCAAACAACGAAAATGCATCATAAATAACATTTCTCCGATGAATTTCTCATTGTTATGGTTGATACCACTCATGTTTGACTAGCTTGCAGGTAAGAGGTGTTGTTACATCCAGTGCACATCTGAAGTCATGAACTTCCATTATGTTGACTTCATTTTCAAGTTGACCATTGCAGAAGAGCGGACCTCTCAGAGCGATACGTAGTGGCAAATGGGATTAGAAGTTAGAAAGATCGTGCTGGATGCATCTCAGTTACCCTGAATCAGATTCTCAGTCCAATCATTTCCGGTATAGGCCGGTGTGGTTTACCGGAACCTTTTTTTATTTTCATATCGGTACTCTATCGAAATTATCATATTGGTTTTCACCTTCTCGGTATTGGATATGACGAGGCTGAATTTAAAAAAGTGAATCAGAATTGCAGTAATAGAAAATTTATTTATCATAATGCGTTCAGGGGTGATATCACGTATCGTCGGATGTAAAAGAACTTGGAGCTTAAACTTCGTTGTTTCTCGACGTGACATAGAATCGCAGAAACAGAATGTTTTTTTATCCTTCATAGACAAGAGTCAATCTGTAAAGAACGGATGCGTGTGGAGATAAATATTTTCACTCGCAGCTGTCGATGTCTTCAACAAGACTGCTTACTTTAAGTGCGTTCCCAGCACACGTCCACCGCTCTGCGCCGTTCTGTACTAAACCGTGCGTGAAGCGAGATGATCCCGATACGCATGAGGAGTTTGTTTGTAACCATGACGAAAATGCACACGTAATAATAATAATGATAGTAATATCAAAAGTAATCCCAATAATTATAGGAGCAACTGGAACTGTCTCCTAGTCACTAAAAAATATTTGGTCAACATCCCGGGTGAACACGACATCAGGGAACTTCAGAAAACTATCATTCTAGGAACATCATACATCATTCGAAACACGCTCATGTAAAATATATAATGTCCCATGCGAAATCTGTTTAATGCATGCAACACGTATTAAAAAAACAAAATGTATTTCAGAATTAGCTGCTGCAATATGTACCTCAGGGGCAAAGTTTGTCTCGGCTACACAGAAGTAAATAACCTGTAAAATGGCGAATAGATGGAATAATAATAATAATAATAATAATAATAATAATTGTAATTGGAAGGAGTCTCCACTGAAGCACAGGTCCATTGTTGCATTGTCTGTATTACTCGTAGAAGATGGGCCTTTGTTCGAAACGTTCTACTGTACCTCTGAAGTGAAACTGTCTTAAGTCTTTCAGACCGGTTTTGTATATCGGTCTGATACATTTTCCTAATGAAATTACACTTAGTAGTAGCGTATTTAAAAATATCATTGAACGAATTTAAAACTCGACATTAAATAACGCATCTGTTAAATTCACTTTACATTTACATCATGTTTGTAGTGCTGAGGGTGTTGAAGTATTCCAGGAAGGCGAACTCTTTATTACCAGTGGTTGTCGGGAAAATATTGCCAAATCATGCTCACGTGACTGGGAGTTACTACTCTTTTGTTTTAAACACACAGTGTCTGTAGGCTTACTGCTTCTTTGGATACTCGACGAAACCTTCAGCCGCTTAAAGCTGCATAGCATCAGATAACAGTGGTTGAAAATTATCGTATCTTGTTTAAGGTACTTCGAGGCTCATGCTTGGAATTTTGTATCACCTGAATCCTAACCAGCTGTACTGCGATGTTCGGCAAAGAATAGGAATTGCTGGAGCAATTGTCGTTAAAAAAGCATGCCGTCAGGTCAGATCATTTGTAATTAGTCACCAGTCGTGGTTCGTATAAGATTAGCAGGCACCGTAGCTGTAGATAGGGACTGTAATAAACGAGTGGCATTATGTCACCTCCACAAAATTGATGATCCACCGGCTAATGACAGTCGAGTGCAAGGATCACAAGTATCAAGTCGCGTTTGCTTTCTTTTTACCTGTCACTTGTTAATGCCCCGGGCCTGCAGGTGGTGATGGATGTTGGTTGTCCTTTGTCGAGGAATTGAGTTCTCTTTATATGGTAGCTAGAGCATGAAACTTGTTATAAAAGGAAACATATTTTGCACATCCGTTCTATAAAAAGCGATGAATTAAGTTTTACAGCTCTTCAACATTGTTCACACTTAACGACAAACAATTCTGGAGTTAAAATATTCTATTTTTTATACAATGCTTAAATAAAGTTGTTGTAAGCGCGCAGTCCTGTATTAAAGTCGAAAGTCCAGGTATTGCATTGTTTATGAATAATTTTGGCAACACGTATCATTAGTAAATTTGAAATTTTAGACTGCGTCTTATTACCACAAAGTGAACGCATAATAGGAAGATAATATTTTTATATTACCACGTTTTATCTCCAAAAACATTTAAATAGATTTCGATGGCCTTTGGAAGGCGCCTTAATTTGTTTTGATTGTGGTCTTACCGGTTCTCTATAACCGCTACTTGGCATTTTACATTTAATCATAGATGAAAGTTTATAAAATTTCTCAAACACTGCTTACCATATAATAGATAAGAGTACAAATTGTAGATAACATCATGAATTACCGTATTGCATTTAAGATTTTAAATTCTCACGACACTGAAGACGTCAAGTCGTGGTCTTCTGTGTTGTGACGCCGTGTGGTTTCCTGTGAGGAACGCATCGCTTCCATATTGGGGTTGAATGAAAGACGCAGGCGATACATTCCTCGAAATCGTTTGTCAGCAGCGATAAGACCGCGATCGACGTAATATATATTAACATTAAAAGGAAACATAGTGTATGAAAATGGAATTAACCTATACATTTGTGTACAATAAGTACCAAAACGAATGAAGTCACAAGAACAGAAATAGTGTACGGTTACTGCAGAAAATATTTTTATACTTTTATCACACTTGAGGGTCACTTGGCGGGAAACATGTCTTCTTTCGACTTCTGGTTTAACACTGTGTAGACTTGAAGATGGCTGTATTATGGGTTGTTGCGCCGTGTAGTTTGGTAAAAGTTTACCAACGTTTCAGAGGTACTTATGGCCTCCATCATCAGGGCAGTGATGGAGGCAGCAAGGACCTCTGAAACGTTGGTGAACTTCTACCAGTCTATACACCGCAACAAATACAACCATCTACAGACGAACCGCCATGAAAATTTCAAATCCCACAGTGTAGACTTGTCATTAGACACCAACTTCCTTCCTTCTTTAGGTCTAAAGCGTTGTCAACGTTGATAAAAGCGCATTGCTTGCATATTCACTTCATCCTCAAGGTGGAGGCGATAGTTCCTCCAAAACGTTGGGTCTTCAGCCCTGAAGATAGAGGCAGTATGTTTTCCGAAATAGTAGTATTTACCTACGAGTCCACACGGCATTGCAGACAGGAAGACAGAAACCTACATAATCTCTCTCTTGCAGAAAACCAGCTGGAAGATGTAGGCTAATATCAGCCTGTGATACGCGTATTCTACGAATGAGTTTATTGTGAATTAGTACACCTTATCAGTTTTAATGGACGTTTAATGCAAATATAAATTTGCTGTTGACCTGAGATAATCAGTAGCAGAGGTACTACAGTGCATAAAGCTAATTAACAGTATATATATTACACTTATTATCTTCTTAATGAGATTTATATTTATTAATTACATGAGTCTATTTTACGATGAACAGGGATCAACAAGTGTTTTCTTAGTTCACCAGTGAAACACAAAGTTGTACCAACATTCATTTCCGCTAGAGGAGACATCGTCATGAACAGTAGGTGAGGGTTCAAGTTCTCATGGCGACGAGTATTGTGGGATGTCTTGTAGTCCGGTAGATATTGACTGACGTCTCAGGGGTGCCACAAGACAGCAGTCGCCATGAACAGTTTTAAGCAATCATCTAATCTCAGGACTTTCACAGTTGAATGATGTTCACTACTATTCGTGTATTTTTGCCTTCTTCTTACGGCATAGTAAAACTGCGGCCGCTAACCGGCCCATTGCCCATGCTTTAGGTGAAAACCGAAGAAATTATAGAAAAACTTTTCCTACTGCCGATTTATTGACTACACATCCCACATGAACTGCGTTGGGAGCAGACATTACTGTTGTGTCAATTGCATGAAGAGACGGAAGAAACTCACGAAATAATATGTCAGTACAGCCGATAACCAGGCAGAGGTTAGCGTTGAAAATTAATGTGATTGGTCATTCAGAATGTTTGCCTTGTCTTTATGTTTTCAACAGAAACGCCTGAATTTATTGACGCAAATTATTAAACAATTTGTGAACAGTTACTTACTTGTTCGAGGTACTAAAATTAGGCTGGACGAGCAGAATGCATTGCAAAATGTCGCGAGCGAACCTTGATTTTAGCATAGGGAGGGGCTTACTATACGCTGCTCGTCGGATTGCACATACACACGTACTGATCAATAGGTCACCAGGTTCTTTCACCAGGCACTTGGAGCAACCAACCACATAGCATTATTAATACTGCATGGAGCATAGTTAACATACTGTGTGTCCTCGTCAGTTGATATGGCATTGTACATTAACCGAATAACTAAGCCGCTATCCTTGATTCCTTTTGTGTATTTAGCGACGTTCTTTAATAACGTTGCATGCACACAGTCAAATTGAAGGGCAGTTGTGAATTATGAATAATATGGATTGACGCGGACGTGGCCTGTTTGGAGATGCTATCTTAGTATTCGCTTGGAGGTGTGAGGAAAACCACGAAAACCATCAAGGTGACCGGCTTCCGGGTTAGCTATCGAACCGAGGACCTGCTGAAATATGATTAGGTGTTTTATTATCCTTCAAACCATTTTGTCTTGAAATACACATTATAATATTTTCTTTCTTGGGTTACATGTTTCTGCATATCTCGTGCCATCATCAGATCTTTGGTTTTACATGCCATTTGCTAGGAAATATGCTTTGTGTAACGATTATCCGCATTTCCATGGACCGGCAAATATCACATTTTTGGAAAGTGTGTCCAAGGTTAAAGTTACATGTTAAAATTAACACTATTGTTGTACTGTGTATTGCCGGGTGAGGAGGCTTGCGTGCTCAAATGACCCTTAGGGCTATGCCGGCCTGAGCTTCGGCTCATGGTAGGGTCACCCAAGCCGGACAGGTCTAAGGAGATGCGCTAGACTAAGAGTGATACCCTGGTCCTCCAGGTTGGGGGTTGGGTGTAGGGCTAACAACCTTTCACCTTTAAAAAAAATATGTGTTACGAAAAAATCAACCAAGCCTCGGATCAGGACGGACTCTTTGGCACGACCACAGCAATTGAAAAAGGACATGAGATTTGGTACCTGGAACATTAGGAGCCTCTATAGGGCTGAACAGAAACGCCTGAATTTATTGACGCAAATTATTAAACAATTTGTGAACAGTTACTTACTTGTTCGAGGTACTAAAATTAGGCTGGACGAGCAGAATGCATTGCAAAATGTCGCGAGCGAACCTTGATTTTAGCATAGGGAGGGGCTTACTATACGCTGCTCGTCGGATTGCACATACACACGTACTGATCAATAGGTCACCAGGTTCTTTCACCAGGCACTTGGAGCAACCAACCACATAGCATTATTAATACTGCATGGAGCATAGTTAACATACTGTGTGTCCTCGTCAGTTGATATGGCATTGTACATTAACCGAATAACTAAGCCGCTATCCTTGATTCCTTTTGTGTATTTAGCGACGTTCTTTAATAACGTTGCATGCACACAGTCAAATTGAAGGGCAGTTGTGAATTATGAATAATATGGATTGACGCGGACGTGGCCTGTTTGGAGATGCTATCTTAGTATTCGCTTGGAGGTGTGAGGAAAACCACGAAAACCATCAAGGTGACCGGCTTCCGGGTTAGCTATCGAACCGAGGACCTGCTGAAATATGATTAGGTGTTTTATTATCCTTCAAACCATTTTGTCTTGAAATACACATTATAATATTTTCTTTCTTGGGTTACATGTTTCTGCATATCTCGTGCCATCATCAGATCTTTGGTTTTACATGCCATTTGCTAGGAAATATGCTTTGTGTAACGATTATCCGCATTTCCATGGACCGGCAAATATCACATTTTTGGAAAGTGTGTCCAAGGTTAAAGTTACATGTTAAAATTAACACTATTGTTGTACTGTGTATAAATGGCCGTATTTTTATTTTATTTTTATTGCACATCATAAGTGCCAATATGTTTGTTTTACAGTGTATTTAGCACTACTGTAGCAGTGCTATTTTTTTTATTCTCCGTACTGACATGGTGATGTAGGTGTTTCCTATTCTGAAAAGGCCTGAAATGCATGTGTCGGCCATATTTCGAAATTAAATAAAATAATTTGAAAAATGTAAGTTATAATTTCTGTGAATCGTTCCGGTGTACTGTCAGCTGTGGTGTGTGCCAGAATAACGGCGTATATTGAGTTTTCTCAGTGGCGCGCCGTGCATGGAAGGAACGGAAGCAAACATTGCTTTCGTAGTTTCGTTAATCTTCGTAAGAGTTTGTCCCACCCTAAGTATCAATAGAAAGCAATTCTGACTGTGTTGTCCGTGCTCCTTGGCCTGTAGTGCAGAAGAGAAAGAATGTCTTTCAATGGCGATGTGAAAATTAACTATTTATGTGTGATTTCAGTTCTTGTTGGGTGTTGTAAGTAACATTAAGTTTTATTAAAACATTTTAGGTGCATATTTAAATGGTGCAAGATGTTATTTGTGATCGAATTTCGAAGCATGTTAAACTCCAGATCAGCATGAAGGACAAGGAGTGGCAGAGGAGTGATTAGAGTCTAATCACTTCCTTGCCACATGTACCACGAGATTGAAAATGCTTCAAAATACGACCACAAATACAGTCCTGCACAATTTAAATATGTACGTACAGGCATACCTCGGAGATATTGCGGTCTCGGTTCCAGACCACCGCAATAAAGCAAGTCACGAATTTTTGGGTTTCCCAGTGCATATAAAAGTTATGTTTACGCTAGTCTATTAAGTGTGCAATAGCATTATGTCTAAAAAAACTTTGCGAGAATTACCAAAATGTGACACAGACACGAAGTGAGCACATGCTGTTGGAAAAATGGCGCCGATAGATTTGCTGGACGCAGGGTTGCCACAAACCTTCAATTTGTAAAAAACGCAATATTTGCGAAGAACAATAATACAAGGTATGCTTGTAGAATGTTTTAATAAAACTTAATGTTACTTACAACACCCAACAAGAACTGAAATCACACATAAATAGTTAATTTTCACATGGCCATTGAAAGACATTCTTTCTCTTCTGCACTACAGGCCAAGGAGCACGGACATCACAGTCAGAATTGCTTTCTATTGATACTTAGGGTGGGACAAACTCTTACGAAGATTAACGAAACTGTCTGTATCATTGTATATATCGCTGAGGTGCGTATTATGTTCGATATTTACGTAAATATAGAACTTTTCTAATATGTACAGAAATCAGCCCTTTTTTATTTATCTGGAGCATATCCATGGAATCTTTTATTCTCCCATAGCAGTAACCTGTTTAAAAAGTTTCTACTGCGAGTATCCAGATTTTTTTATTGTTCCAAATGTCATTAATGCGTTCTTCACGTACTTCAATAACCGCATTTACTCGCTTCCGGTTCAAGTTTTTGCTTTTTTAAGCGTCAAAAGCGACATATTGTCGAGACACTCACACGCCATTAAATTTAATACGCAGAAGCAATCAATCAAAGAACGCACATTTTGTGTCAGAGCGGTTGTACTGGTATTTTTTTGTCTGTCACGTGTTACCCACTCGACATGTGCAACTCCCTAACGTCAAACGCAGGGTTGACAACCTACGATTCTGTTATTACTATTCGCACGAGAAAATGCCCTGCCCGCGTGTCATTCAGTGGTCCCTCGCGTGTCATAAATTTTTCATCTCTGTAATGTACAGTGTTATCTCTAATGTTTGTCGAATTCCCTACTGTTTCTACTTTATCCCAACGAAGTTGATAGGCAGTCAAAACAAACTGCCTTCTCCTCCCACTCCTGTTGGTATCTATGTTAATGTTTGTCTTGTAAACATATGCTGCAATCATTCATGCACTTTCTCTGTTAATTGAAATATTCCCTGCCTACCACATTCTATAAATACACATACAACTGTTTTAAACACTCACGAACAAACAAATTATTACTTGATAGGTGTGACTTGACGAAAGTTACTGCTGCAACATACACAACTCACGGAAGAATCTTTTCGCCATGGGTAGTTCGCGAACTTTCTGTTCCTATAATTACGCACCCACCCCAAGTCTTTTGTACGGAAGGAACTTCAGCAGCATTTATAAATGTAACATTTAACACTCTTTATGTGTTAATACTATCGCTTTAAATCGTCGCTGCATAGAGTAATATATATATATATATATATATCAATTATTAAAAAAAGCAAACAAAAACTGACAATAAATGACACCGGATGAGGTAGGAAGCCGGAACAGCACTCTCCCTTACACGACTTGTTTACATCGCATCTCAACTTACCTGGAATGCCGCATACATAAAGTATACCTGTGTCATCACTTAAGGTTGAAAACCTTCAAATGTCAGGTTGACCTCGTGAATTTGACCTTTGTTGTTAAAAGGTTAAATTCAGGACCCACGGTGTTGATACGCAGAGCAGCTAGCGGGTTCCTGTGACGTCAGACAGTGTGACAGTCTACTTGGGGATGTGTTGTGAAGTACCGGACCATTAGTTTACAATTTCAAGCGATACATAAGAACGTATGTGGTAGGAGGCGTATGCAGAAATATTAGGTTTCTTTTTCCACTTTTCCGCATACAATGCTTATAGACAGGATAGTTCGCGCGGGATTAAGATATGATCTGTTCCTTGTGGCCGTCACAGTGGCCGAGTGGTCTGAGGCGTGGGTCTTATGCCGCTTGGTCACTGGGACCGTGGGTTCGAATCTCACTCAAGGCATGGATGTTTGTCCGCGTCTTTCTGCGTTGTGCTGTCCTGTGTACAGGTAGAGGCCTTGCGACTTGCTGATCACTCGTCCAAGGAGTCCTACCAACTGTCTAATAGATCAAAGCCAACGAAATTTGGGACCCGGAGTTACTCAAGGCACTGAAGAACGGGTCGCCTAAGTATCCTATTCCTTGTGTTCGAAATAAATTAATTTATTATCAGTCCTCCTCCAAAATTCGTCAGTAGTTGTATAGGTATCTTCTAAGCTTATTTGAAGGTATATTAATTGCAGATGCTAACATCGACTGTTTATTTCCTTAATACTTAATTGATTTAACATTTATTTTTTTAATTTTGCCTATTAGAGTAAGTAAAAAATAAATAGCTGAACCACGGCCGGTTGCATCCCGAACACAAATCACACACTGGAGTAGGTTAGAGATTTGATTGTAAGATGCTACTAACCCAATTAAGACAGCAATAGTACATCGGTCGGTAAACTGCCTGCTTGCGGGAAGACTTGTTCTTATGTGATTCGTTAGGGGAGCGTTGGGATCTTTCTCTTCTGTACTACGTTTAGAAAGGTTTATGGGATTGCCCTGGCTAATTTGCAGGCGGCCGTGTTTTATCCCCCGCTTGGTCTGTCTGTTACGTAAATCAAGAGTGCGTGGACTTTTAATTGCACAGTATCCCCCCTTCCCCTTCACATCTGTATTCTCGATACGGTGTTTAGGCATAGAAACGTGTTTTTTGTTTGGGGGGGGGGAGACAAATCTTCAGTGTCTGTTCTAAAGGGCTCTGACGATGGTATAATAAGATCTGGATTGTTAGGTTTTTCGACTTTGTCCCATCTTGTGGTGTTATAAAATTACACAGCGTTTCAAGGACTGGTCTGTCTTCATCTTCAGGCTGGTGAAAGGGAAGAGCGCATTCCGCTAGAATGAGCTGTTTTCAGTCACTAGACAACCTCGGTCCAACCAACCAAAAAAGGCTAAGGGCGGAGTCCTGCGCAAGCGCTATACATCTTCCCTTCTGCGTACGAAACGCATTTCTGGAAATGGTAAAGTGTCTTACCACTAAAACGGGGGTGTGCTTACCCAAATGGGGGTTTTGTCAAAGTAGGGTCTGTTGCTGCTGATGAGAGGTTATCTCGACAGTCTAGGTGAAAACTACTGCATGTGTACATATATATAAACACCTGAGGTCAGATTATGTTATGTTATATTAAAACGCAACAAAACCAAAACCACACAATCCAGGAAACTAGTGCAGGGATATACGAAATATTACCTCCTCTATCATGTCCGTCTACTGCTAGCGCCATCATTGGCCCTTCACCTTCACCACACCAGAGGACGAAGACAGACGGATCCAATACTCGAAATGTTGTGTAATTTTATATCAGGCGTAGGACAGAGTCCAGAAAACTAGCAATTCAAAACCTCCACGTTTTTATTCAGGCTGTGGGCGCATTTCATTGTTAGTAAGTAAAGTAAAGTTTGTCCCACTATACGCCATGTAGGCGTTTGGGGTGAGAGGAGGTATAGCTCCTCTCTTCCTTGACCTCGGCACTAGATGGGGGTGAGTGGTCAGCATCACGCCCCGGCCGGCTTTACCCCCGGGAAAGGACCCCCGGTACCCATTGTAGAGGAGGCTGGGTGGGCCCCAGAGCCGGTCTGGACGCAGAGGCTAGAGGAAAAATCCTGCCCCCATCGGGGATCGAACCCCGGTCGTCCAGCCCGTAGCTAGTCACTATACTGACTGAGCTATCCCGGCTCTATTTCATTGTTAGTGCTCATTTGTTTTATTTCTATTTGTCTATATCGTCTCTTTGCCCTAAACCATATTTTTATGTTGATGATTCCCATTGTCACATGAAAGTCACACGCAAAAAGGTTAGACTTGTTTATGAGAATACTTTGGGATTACAGCATTAAAATGTTCAATTTGGGCTGGAGATTGCAATCATGATACACGCTTAATGAATAGTCTGTGTTCACTGCTGTCCTTACTGCAAAGCATATACCCAGTAATGTCAGATCACAGGTGTGGATTACTCATGGAACCGAGTGTATTTGTCATTGCTGTTAATTCTTTAACCAGTTCTGTTAAGGACATCATGTTTACCCTGTTTTCGCGCATGGTCTTTAGTAAATAGTACAGTGATTGCTGATAAGAAAAGACAGACTGCCTCTTTATGCGCTCGGCCTTAGACCTTGTGAGCCATAATATCGTGTGGACTCTGGGATGGGTTACCATCCGTACAGCGGCAAATACGGCATGGTGCAGCGAGGTAGCTCAGTCAGTAAAATGAATTTCTGCCTGGGCAATCATACTCCACTTCTGACAAGAACAGAGTTTTCTGTTGGCCACCACTGAGGCCTTTCTTTGAGATCCACAGAATCTGCTATCAGAAGATCACTTAGAATTCTTTCTTTGTAGG
>NW_019060245.1:195331-213436 GCF_000696155.1 Zootermopsis nevadensis
CGTGTAATTCCGCGGTTAAAAATACTTGGATATTTACTGCGTACCCTCATGCCATGTTCGTTGTTCGTGATCGACTGAGTCACGTTGTCATGCTCTCTACTCCTTGGCTCTATGCCCCTATAAATATCCATTTCGTGGCCCCCAGGCTCACGAGATACATAATATCTGCTCTCTTTTAACAAGTTTCTTTGGTTTACTCTTGGATTGAACGCCGAATTATTAGTGCAGATTTCGATGTACGTGTAATGTATTTTTGTATTGCCTTCGTCCTTTCACTTCCTCCTGGTGACCGCTGTTGACATGCTCATCTGCCCAGGGTTTTGTATCACTGCAAGATACGCGACGAAGAAAGACCATGCTGTGTTGCTTTGCCCTTTAGTTTCTTGTATCCTGATTTCAGTATTGCCTCAGTTGCAAACGAAGTACCTATACCCTGTACGCTATGCAACCCAACGTGCTACTCATACCGTTTGGTAGCATGCCCACGCAGAAGACATGAGATCACGTGCGCTGAGTTAAGTCAGCTGATTTGTTTGAAAGCCAAGAGTAAAATGTGCTTTTCCTCGCCCTTTGTTTCGCGAGTTTGTTTATCATAAAGAACGAAGATGTGGATATATGACCAACTTCTTATGTTTGCATGATTTATATAACTGCGCTTTTAATTTCTCCGAGTTTGTAGTTTCGAATGGTGGGTTTTACTAGCAGTGAACAAGAAACGATGTTGGAAGAAGCGGTTATGTCCAAATTGTACTGTACCCATATTTCAGTGGGACTGAGGAATACCACGTGAAACCTGTCAGTAAAACCTGTCTGCGGGATAGATTTGAAACTGGGGTCTGCCTTATAAGAAGCAGCAGTGCTAACCACTCTGTATAAATCTTGTGCAAGAAGGGAACAAATCCTGCATTTCTTTCAGATTCACCTCGAACTAGTTTGTGTTAACACGTGACTGGAAAATTCGGCATAAAATTGCTGTCTGGTTGTAAAGCGCCAAGATCCACCGGGTTTTATACCGAGTCTCTTCACTGCAACATGACCGCGAGCCATTTCCATCCATCTTCCATTCTTGTAATTTTTCGGTGTTCAAAGCGACAGCTTTCCAGGAGGCATTCGCACAAAATTTTTCTTGTCTCTTCAATCCGAACTACATGTCTGGCCCATCGTAATTTTGTTCCAAGAATCTAGTGAACCCGCTTTCTCTTAAGGCCTGTACGCACTAGGGCACAAATGTCGCGGCACATTGTATCGGCACAGAGTCGCTTGATGTGCCGCGACAAGTCGCAGTGTGTTCCGCAACAAAAATCATGTGCCGATACATGTGCCCGGTTATCGGTCGAGAGGCGGGAACACGAAGGAACATCAAAGGACGAGTCGAGTGTTGCAACAGCTTGCGTGCAATGTGGACGTGTCGCGGGACCAACAACGAATGTACAATGGTCAAACGATCGTGTTTTAAAATTGATAGACCTTTGGTTCCCGGAAGTCTTGGTTTTGTCTTGGTTGTAGTCCCATGTGTCACACTTTCATATTTATGGCTGCAATATGTCGAAAGTCAGTTTGGACTTCATGGTTCATTGTCACTCAGCGAGACAATGTTACTGGACCATACACATTAAATAATGGTCAAACGATCGTGTTTTAAAATTGATAGACCTTTGGTTCCCGGAAGTCTTGGTTTTGTCGCGAATTGATTGTAGTCCCAAGTGTCACACTTTGACATTTATGGCTTCAATATGTCGAAAGTCAGTTTGGACTTTATGGTTCATTGTCACTCGGGAGACAATGTTACTGGACCATACACATTAAATAGCGTGAGGGAGACTTTGAAAGAGCTGTATGCAAGTAAATATGTCGCATCTGCACACTTCTGGCACTATTTCACTGAGACTTTAAATGTATACATCAGAGATGTATAGGAATCCCCAGAAGCCAAAAATCTAAAGATTATGGCTAATCTTGTCTCTGGTTTCACTGAATCTCGAAATGTTGTGTTAGTCTTCGCAATCGATCTCCCAACCATTTGCAACAGTACCTCGAAATCAGTCGTCATTCTGGTGAAGTTGCAAAATGATTCGTCTGACATCTGTAGGTTTGAGAGTACACAACGTGTATCCCTTTCTTCTAAAAAGTTTCTTACCCACACTCTTTTTTGTGCTTCGATTTCTTTTCAGCTAAATGCACAGGTCAACAGCACCTCCTCTTCCGACATCTTAACATACAATGTGGACGGATGTATCGGTGTTTCATGTCGCTGCGACATGTCCCCTGATACAAGTCGCTCAACTTGTATCGCGACATGTGCCCTAGTGCGTACAGGCCTTTACATGTTTCACAATATTTTTACGCTCTAAATATTATACTTCTTTCCGTCACTAATTATCCGCTAAATGTCATTAATCGTGATAATAGTGACTTCATTAAATGTTTTATTACAGTCGTCAGAGATAATTCCCTATGTTAAACTGTTCTCGTAGGCCTGTTACCTTCACGTGGAGTGATCATGTTAACCTGGAACGGTGATATTGATTTCAAAATTTGGTGACACTGTCAGCTGTAGGGACTTCACTCGAACCAACCACGCATTTGTAGCCAAAGACATCGGGTTTGGCGTCCAGTATTAATCTTGCATTACTAACAGCACGAGTTCTTTGTTCTAAATTAAAATATTCTAGCTAAGCAAAACTAATTCTCTGATGTAATAAACACATTTCAATCCAGATTTATAAGAAAATAAAGCAGCCGTAACACTTCATCGGAGCTGCCAACAGCATGAACGATATTCCATAAAATTCCACTACCTCATAGATACGCAGATACAAGAGCTAAAAGCATTCTATTATCTACAGTGCTCATATTTTGCTAATATCCCCTAGTTAGTGGTGACAATCACAGAGTAATTATATCCTCAGTTGTCAACTTTATTCCTCGTACCTCATATTTTGATTCTGCAATACACTCTGGGCCAACAGGGTGTCCCAAAGAGGTGTGTACACGCATTCAATGAATGGAATAATTACATTTTAATAAACTAAACCATTACAGACGTCAGCATTGGCACTTGGTGAATTAGCGAATGTAGTGTAAGTCTCAGAATCACCATTAGCTTCGTGGTACAGTTGACAGCGGTGAGCAACTGGCTGACAAGCGACCAACAAAGTTTTTGCGGTGTATACGTATCTTTGGGACACTCTGTATGTTAAAAGCATGTTGCTTAATAGTGTTTTTGGCAGAAATGTGTGAACTCAGTGATAAAATATTAGTCCTAGTAGAATGTGATGAACCGTTAATTATTACTTAAACATCAATTTTATAATTATAAGTAAAGGCCTCGTAAATATGGTACCAACTTAATTTTATCATAAATCATGTATGGAAGTTCTCGATTTGGAATACTGGTCTGCTGTAACCGTCATTTGTGGTTAGAGCGCATGAGCATGAAATGTAAGTCTACATTCTTCCCGTGCTTAGGGGTTTGTATCCTTAGTGTTTGCGTGTGCATGCGTGTATGTTCACGTATTGCGGTGAGGCAGATACGTACAAATATCAGGAGTTCTGTCTTAAAATACAGTAGGCGCAAACGCATTCACCATTTGCCATTAAGTTCTGATTTTCTCTGCCTAGAAACAAGTCCGACTGTAACAGTTAGTTGCAGTATCTTAGAAGGGTGTCAAGGGAAATAGTTGTGCGTCTGATTTCTGATGGCGCTGCAGGCTTCTCGCTTAGGGACAGTCTGGAATTTCTGTGTGACATTCCTAAAGAGTTCCATGTCTGTGGTCGTTCCTTTGATGTTGGTTGTTGTGGTTTTCTTTGCAAGTCAGTTTCTGTGATGTAGCAAATTGTGTGAGTATCTTGCATTTTCTCCCGGGTATATACCGCCCCCATGCATTATTCTGTTGAAAGGAAAATTTTCCTTCTCCATTGTTTTTACCACAACTGCTATATGGACAACATTATGATTATTTTGTCAGAAATCCCGCTGGATTAAAGGATATCAGCCTTTGCAATGTGCAGTTACCAAATGATTTACTTTCTTTACGACTCAGGTTTATCGCAAATGCTACATTCACCGGTTCTGTTTTTATTACGTGCTATTTAGAGGTTGCGCGAGGAGAAAGAAAAGAGAAATTACTTTCATCTTCTATTAGGTAACTGATTCAGTTGATATCACTGCTAATATCAAAAGCCCGACGTTGAAAGTAACCATTTGGAACTTCAAGCCCTTACTTCTGAAGATCGGTCTTCCATACAGTTGCCTTCAGAGATTCTAAATTGTGTATTTATGTCACGCATCCTTAATTCCAGTTACATGTTATGCTCTTTTAGGTATTGTTTTGCTTCCCTTACAACCAGTAGCATATTAAAGTTCAACATTATGGAAGATGATTAATTGCTCTTTATTTAATTTTTTGTTCTTCCAAGGCTTTTGTGGGTTAAGCCCCTTGGTCCATTTTAGTTCGGTACTAACTTTATTTCCTCTGACTTTTAATATATTTCTGACATGAAGATTTCTGTCTTCTGGGTTGTTGCGCCGTGTAGTCTGGTCGATGTTAACCAACGTTTCAGAGGTTATACTGCCTCCGTCATCAGGGCGATGACGATTTCTGTCTTCTGGGTTGTTGCGCCGTGTAGTCTGGTCGATGTTAACCAACGTTTCAGAGGTTATACTGCCTCCGTCATCAGGGCGATGACGATTTCTGTCTTCTGGGTTGTTGCGCCGTGTAGTCTGGTCGATGTTAACCAACGTTTCAGAGGTTATACTGCCTCCGTCATCAGGGCGATGACGATTTCTGTCTTCTGGGTTGTTGCGCCGTGTAGTCTGGTCGATGTTAACCAACGTTTCAGAGGTTATACTGCCTCCGTCATCAGGGCGATGACGATTTCTGTCTTCTGGGTTGTTGCGCCGTGTAGTCTGGTCGATGTTAACCAACGTTTCAGAGGTTATACTGCCTCCGTCATCAGGGCGATGACGATTTCTGTCTTCTGGGTTGTTGCGCCGTGTAGTCTGGTCGATGTTAACCAACGTTTCAGAGGTTATACTGCCTCCGTCATCAGGGCGATGACGATTTCTGTCTTCTGGGTTGTTGCGCCGTGTAGTCTGGTCGATGTTAACCAACGTTTCAGAGGTTATACTGCCTCCGTCATCAGGGCGATGACGATTTCTGTCTTCTGGGTTGTTGCGCCGTGTAGTCTGGTCGATGTTAACCAACGTTTCAGAGGTTATACTGCCTCCGTCATCAGGGCGATGACGATTTCTGTCTTCTGGGTTGTTGCGCCGTGTAGTCTGGTCGATGTTAACCAACGTTTCAGAGGTTATACTGCCTCCGTCATCAGGGCGATGACGATTTCTGTCTTCTGGGTTGTTGCGCCGTGTAGTCTGGTCGATGTTAACCAACGTTTCAGAGGTTATACTGCCTCCGTCATCAGGGCGATGACGATTTCTGTCTTCTGGGTTGTTGCGCCGTGTAGTCTGGTCGATGTTAACCAACGTTTCAGAGGTTATACTGCCTCCGTCATCAGGGCGATGACGATTTCTGTCTTCTGGGTTGTTGCGCTGTGTAGTCTGGTTGATGTTAACCAACGTTTCGGAGGGCATACTGCCTGCGTCATCAGGACGATGAATCGCCCTGATGTCGTTTGTCTTTTATTTATAACGGATCTCGAGCGCACAGGTTCGCCCCGATTACAGTACAAACCGTCTCAGCTTGCAGGGGTTCAGGGTGTTTCGTTGTAAGTTACGAAAGAGCGAGTTACTTTGCTTTTAAAATGGGTTGGACGCAGGAAAGATCTCGCGCAAAGCAGGAAGACGCTTCCCCGAGCGTCTACGAATTTAGCATCTGTTGCTCGCGGGAGAGTGAGGGGAACATCGAGAAACAAAGGCGAGGGGGAGGTCGGTATGCCTACACGAGTTCAGGGAAGAAGGGACACCCCGTTTCCTCCTCTGTCTCTCTCTACTCCATTGTTTGACTACTCGGGTATGAAAGATTTAACGATTTGGCATCTAAAACTTTTTTTAATATCAGAAATGAATAGGCATCTGCTTCCATGAATGAATGTACACATAGAACGAGTTTATGGGTTCGAATCCATCTCAGGGCACAGGCATATAGACCTTGTACAATGGACGAACGTCTGATAAGGTGAAGACTCTTGGTCTGTAACAGTGCCGAAGGCATGGGTTGCATATGGGCGGTAATCGACAGCAATAATAACAAATACATTGTGGATAAGTATGACGTATTATGAGATGGCAAAATGTAACGTATATCATGCCAAATTAAAAACCTATCTACTATGTAAAACAGTTTTGTCAGTAATCGGAGTGTTACCATCTTCGTTGTGTTAAAATTTGATCGTGTTAGGTATACTTAATAGAATTAATTGAGCTATTGATTTGTGGTGTTAACATCATCATTACGGCATTGTTGTGTATTATTACTGCCGTCAACAATCCGCTTTCGTTATTGCGGAAAGAGCTGAGCTGTGAATCGCTTGTAGAAGAAGTGCGTCGTAGGGTAGATAATATTGTGCTGTTAGAAACGTTTTAGAATATCACAAGTACTTATCTTATACAGGCTGATTCTAAAAGGACTTTACAACTTAGAAAGTGTATAGGAATTTATTCAGAAGGCCTGCAGAATCGCTTGAGGTGTCATTTTGTAGCAAAACAAATCAAATTTTACTTCAAACAGTCATTTTGGTTCGATGTGATGTCATTGGTGATACGGCAGACATCCCACCTGAAACCTAATTTCTTGCCAAACACGATCCAGCATATCCGGTGTCACTTCTGCAATTGCGGTGATGATTCGAGCTTTGAGCTCAGTGAGATTGGCAGACAACGATTGCATAAACACACGATCTTTAATGAAACCCCATAGGAAAAAATCGAGAGGTGTCAATTCTGGAGAACGAGGTGGCCATGCTATCGGCCCTGTTCGACCAATCCACCGACCTGGGAAACGGTTATTGAGGAAATCCCGGACTTCTGTGAGGTTGTGAGGTGGTGCGCCGTCTTGCTGGAAGTGAATGCGTCCTTCTTGGTCATCTTCGTCTAACTGCGGTATGAGAAAATTTTCGAGCATATCCAGATACACGATACCGTTGATGGTTCTCTCGTGGAAAAAGAACGGGCCGTACACTTTAACTTTGCTAAGGGCACGAAACACATTCACCTTTGGGCTGTCACGAACATGTTCCAGAGATGCACGTGGATTTTCGCTGCCCCAAAACCTGCAGTTGCAGGTGTTCACCTTACCACTGACATGAAATGTCGATTCATCACTAAAGATTATGTAGTCCAGAAATGTTTCGTCTTCCCCTATCCGATGCAACATTTCTACACAGAATTCCTGACGAGCCACTTTATCTTCGTCAGTAATTTCTTGCACAATGGTAAATTTGTATGGTTTTAAGTGCAAACGTTTTCGTAACGCGCCAAACGGTCGGTTGTGGAATGCCAGTCTCACGAGACGCTCGTCACGTTGATTTCACAGGACTACGGACAAAGCTCTCCCTCACTCGTTCTACGACAGCATCAGAAAGCCGCGGGCGACCTGGAGATTTGTCATGGCGAACAGAACAACCAGTCTCTACAAAATTCTTGTGCTAAGAGTAAATTGTAGGTCTACTGGGAGGATCCTTGCCGTACTGGGTGCGAAAATTCCGTTGAACCATTGTCGCAGATTTCGTTTCTTCAAACCACAGCACACAGCGAGCGCGCTCCGCACCTGTGAAAGTAGCCATTTTGAAATGCACTGCCACTTGCGCTCGCGGTAACGGAATTCGGTACTACAGCAGAACGTGAGTCACACTTGATTTGTTTTGCTACAAAATGACACCTCAACTGATTCTGTAAGCTTTCTGATTAAATTTCTATACACTTTCAAAGTTGTAAAGTCCTTTTAGAATCATTCTGTATAAGAATTATTAAGAAATCTGTGATACCTCCCTCCACTCTCTCCATTTTAATTTTGATTAAATTGATAATTGCCGGTGGACATCGTGGTCTCTAACAATCGAACAAAGTTTGAGGTAAGGGATTCCTATTTATTATTATTGTTCATCACATTTAATGTTTTCATCTGCATTTGTGAACTCTTGTAAGAGAATTAGGCTTGTCTTCTTTTGACGTAAATACGTCTATACGGAAGGGTCATTCGGCAAAAACAGCCTTAGTTACGAAGATGTGTAAGATCCAGCGCCGAGTCACCTTTAAACGTTCATTCCTCAGGAATGGTATGAGTAACGGTAATGTAACATATATGTAAAATGATCAGTAAATTGCCTAAATATAATTTAAATATAAAGACGTATTTACGTCAGATTATCCGGAACCGTGGTTCCACTGTCAATTTTTAATTGTGTTGTGATGATATTTCTGTTCTACATATCAGTCGAGCGTCGTCCGTACATAAACATTATGAATGCTGTCTTCTGGGTTGTAGAGCCGTGTAGTGTGGTAGAAATTTGCCAACGTTTCAGAGCTCCGTGCTGCCTCCATCTTCGAATTAACCCCTTGACAACCCGAAATCCTATTTATAAATGTTTATTGTAACACGTGGTACAAGACATGCTCATCAGTCGAATCAATCTATATTGGATATGATAATAATTACATTAAATGTAATAATAATAATATACTACATGATACATGATAAAGTCTGCACTCATCTACATAACTCTATATGGAAAACTTTAGGCGTTGGGGCAAGAAGAAGAAGAAGAAGAAGGTACTAGCACATACCTAAGTCGGTATGTGAAGACGAAGGTATAACAGTGCTGTAGGATCAAGGGCTATAAACAGACAGGAGGTTCTGACAAATAGGCCAGACACGATAATTAAAAACAAGAAAGATGAAATATGCTTGCTGATAGAGATAGCAATACCATTGGATAAGAATGCAATGCAGAAGGAGTCTGAAAAGAAAATACAAAAATTTAAATCCAGAAATTCAGCGAACGTGTAACATGAAATGTTTTGTCATACCGGTAATCATTGGAGCCACCTACATGGAGCCCTGAGAAGCCAATAGTCGTTCAGCCACTCAAGAAATTCCCGACTTTTTATGGATCACGAAAGTTCATTACCGTGTTCACAAGACCAGCCACTGGCCCCTATCTTGAGCCAGATGAATCCAATCTATACCACCCCATCCTGTTTCTCTAAGATCCATTTTAATATTATCCTCCACCTACGTCTCGGACTTCCTAGTGACCTTTTTCATTCTGGTTTGCCCACCAAAACCCTGTTTGCATTTCACTTCTCTCCCATGCGAGCTACATGCTCTGCCCATCTCATCCTCCTTGACTTGATCTATGTAATTATATTTGGCGAGGAGTGCAACATATGAAGCTCCTAATTCTGCCACTTTCTCCAGCCTCCTGGTATTTCGTCGCTCTTAGATGCACGTGTTCTCCTCACCACCCTGTTCTCAAACACTCTCAGTCTACGTTCCTCCCTTAGTGTCAGAGATCAAGTTTCACACTCATAAAAAACTATAGGCACAATTGTAGGTTTGTATATTTTATTTTTTACGTTTTTAGACAGCAGACAGAAAGACAAAAGGCACTGATCTCAGTGGTAGCAAGCATTACCAGAATTTAATCTCCTCTTAATTTCCTCATGAATCAAATTTTGATTCTGTATTGATACTCCCAGTTACCTGAACTTTGCCACATTTTCAAAGGATAGTCATTGGAGGCCCTCTCAGGGACCCACATCAGTGGGTATGGGGACTGCCACCACCCGAGGTACCCGAGCTACCCAGTGCCTCTGTATTGATACTCCCAGTTACCTGAACTTTGCCACATTTTCAAAGGATAGTCATTGGAGGCCCTCTCAGGGACCCACATCAGTGGGTATGGGGACTGCCACCACCCGAGGTACCCGAGCTACCCAGTGCCTGGGGGCATAGCTGGGCCACCCAACCTCCCGGGGCTGTAAATACGGAGGTCTGGTCCTCCAGGTTGGGGCGCCGACAACCCTACCCTGTAAAAAGCAACTTGCTACGAAATCAGATGAAGCAACTGCCAGATGGACTCATTCGCGGCGGACTGGCAAACAGATTGTCCGTGAATGAGGAGGAATTGAAGAAGGCCCACACACGGCTGTAGAGCCAATGACGATGATGAATCATTGGAGGCACAGAAATTGGAACTGAAAGACCAAAATATTTTGGGAACAATATCAGGAAAGTGTTCAACAGATTATATACTAAAACAGCTCTGATGTTAACATCACACATTGAAAGAAATTGTTGCAGTCAGCAATTTGAAGCTTGAAGGCGGGGCTCAGCTTTGGTTATAGAGGTAAAGCACCAGGAGAAATATGTGAAAAAAGGAATAATAATAAGGACAACAGTTGGCAGACTGCATTTGAATGGACAAGCCCAAACATGTCATCTAGAATTCTTCTTTCCTTGAGGCTGCCCTGCTTGTTTCAGTAAACATTTGCTTAAGGCAGATCAGTGAACATGTAAATATTTTTGGGATATGAAAATGACACATGGATGACGGAGATGCGGTGATGTGAGGGAAATAATAAAAAAAATAGTAGTGTGTAAACAGGGAGGGGGTAGTGAGAGAAATTAATCCGAAATCAGCCGAGTTGGGCCGAGTAGTGGGATGGATCCAGCAGCAAGCCGATCGATGGATGCGTGTAACCGGGGCGCGCTCTGGCCCACCAGACGACGTGTCTCTCTCGCTCCCTCTCTCTCTCTCGCACTGGGTCGACGCTCCGAACTCAGGTCCTGCCGGGGGTGGGTTGTGTAACGCTGTGTGTTTGTCACTGCAGTAGTTGCCGGTAGTTTCTCAGTAGCGGACTGCGTGCGTGCGTGCGGTGTGTCAATTGATACTTTCATTTTAGGGTGTGAGTTGTTTACAATGTTTCATTGCCGGATAGACACGTGTTCATGTCCGTGAGTACAGCATTCATATTACAGTAATGTTCTTGTAGATTATTGGTTCTCTGTTTTGCTGACAGTATTGAATAACAGGGAAAAGACGAGTATGCCAAGACTGAGAAGGTTGTGGGTGCAGTGGGACTACAAAGCGTGTTGTAGCCTGCGTTGATATTTGGTCTGTAGCACTGTGAGTGATAAACAAACGCTTCTTTGCTAGGCAGTTTCGTAACTTACCAGTGGCTTCTCTTTCATAGGGTTCAATAGAAAGCTGTCAGCAGCCTTATAATTCTGCACTCTTTGTATCCTTCTCCGTGGTTCTTAGAGAACCACGTGATCTAAAATTTTCATGCTGACTCGAAGTTTTGTTCTGTCATATTTAGAACATTGTTGAGTCTCTAAGTGTTCTGCCACGTGCTAATCTGTGGCAAGTTTTTAAACTACAGACTGTTTTTTGTTGCGTTGAATGTGGGTTCAATTATACGAATCGGACACTGGCATGTTCCATACTTTCCATTATTAGCAGATTGTCGGAACAAGAAATTTCAGTATTGGCGCACAATTCAGTTGGCTTAATCGCTTTTTGCAATTATCTGCCTATCATGCGGGTGACATATTACGTTCCGCGTGGCAAGGATGCCCGTTGAAATTACATAATGAAATGCCATATCTTTGAAGCTTTGTAGGCAATTCACAAAATCTGTCTGTTAGGAACATATGATTTCTGTTACAGGCAATTTCGAGACCTGGTCGATTTTTGTAGCTTCTGACAGTGTTGATGAAAGTCGCTGGCGTTTTGGTGAGACGCAGTTCAATTTCTGTCTCGAAACCAGATTTCCTGTTAAACGGTGTTCTGAATAACAAAATTGTAGGCCGGCCTACTCAGATTCCTTACATACACTTCATGAGTCACCATTCATACTCAAGTACTATAATTTAAGTATTTGTACAGACCGCCGGCAACTTACTACATATGGTAATAAATTACCGCTCCGTGTTAAGCATGGCTTTGTTTATCTGAGGAACCTTACCACTGCCATGCCTGATAGTTTGCTTGTTAATTTTCGGTGTTCCTATTATAATGTGCAGGTTTTAAGGGTTTTATAGGACGCTGGAACAGTCAGACTGAACTGTTTGAAGTTGCTAGATTAAGAACGATGTTGTTATTTCCAGAGGTATGATCAATGAGCGGGTAGCATCCACGAAATGTTCGAAGTTTTGCCTTCCTACTTACCTGATAGCCATTGAGATAAGGATAATTGAATTGGTGCGTCACCCGTATGTTTGCTACAGATTCTAAGCACATTATACAAGTATTCTAAAGAATTACATTGTGCGTCTTTATCAAAATATGCACGCTTCAGTAATGAATATTTCTCACACTCCTCTGTGACTGTTCATGCTAATTCGGTTAAGTTACACCTTCTTTGAACGATGTGCTCGAAATGAACGCAGTAGGTCCCGCCATGTCCCTTTGTCCTCACAATTGAACTCTAGAACCTCTGGACGGACGGACGGACGAAAGTTTGTATGGGCGTTATTCCATTGAGGCTTGCCCCACTATAGTACATTTTAATTTCCTACAACAGGTAGCAGCAACATGGCGAACGGACGGACTTGTGAGGTGGGGCGATATCAGCGTCACTTAATAAGTGTCCTTGTATGATGTAAGATAATAGAGCCGTTTGAAATTGATATGAGTTGCAAATAACGCGGAGAAAGTCATCCCATCTTAACAGTCCTCATACATAATACGAGGGTTACTTCAAAAGTCATGGCCAACTAATTTTTTGGGGGCAAGCACGTTATCTTGATGAAAGTTCAAAATATACATATGAAAGGTCACGATTTACTCTTCAGTCGGCAATAAGAAAGGCACATTACGGAATGACCTTTTTTCCATTGTTTAATCCTTTTACGACGTTGGAGATGGGAAGTACTCCACCATCCTCCATCCTTTCGCCATGTGACTATGACTTAATACCCAAATTGAAGCA
The DNA here is from genome assembly GCF_000696155.1 of Zootermopsis nevadensis. Next base: position 208,227 of record NW_019060245.1, read on the forward strand.
GCCATTGCGAGGGGAACGCTTTCGTACACCAGAGGACATTACCAACGCAGTTCGGCGCGAGATGGCAAGATTTGGAGATGGTGAAGCTGATGGTATTCGTTGGCATCGAGTACTTGATACACTCGGAGACTACTTTGAAAGTTGCTAGTCTTAAAGTAAGAATTCTGATTTAACTCACATTGAATTTTTAATTTTTTTTAAACACAATTGAATTTTAATCGGAGGAGTATATCGTGCCCTTTCATATGTATATTTTGAACTTTCTTCAATATAACGTGTTTGCCCCCCAAAATTAGTTGCCATGACTTTTGAAGTAACCCTCGTATTACTCTTGAAGCAGAGCTACTATTTCCTACTACAATTAATTACTTTTACAGCGTTATAACGCCATTTTTGAGTCGTGTATTAGTTTAAAGTTTAGTAGTAGAGACCTGGAACGTTTCAAGAACACAGGTATTACACAAAATGAAAAATGAAGAAAACGTAATTTGTTTATTTATTTGATAAGAAAGTAAAATAAATATAAATGTACTAATTAACTGCTGGTATTAAAAATGACGGCTGGCTGTCCGGCGGTTGGGGAACCTTTCAGCATACAACCGTACTGCCTCAGCTGATAAGATCCATCATATCCGTACGTTCCCCATTTGACGTAGTTTTTTCTACAGGTTTTTTTAATGGAATCTCACATATCGGATCTGAGGTACCGGCGTCTGAGATCATACGTATGTCCTTCCTTCCTCGTAGTTGAGGAGCCGACCGGCATCCGAACTCATAACAAACCACAGCTGATCAGAGCAGAACCAACGCAGACAAGCAGGCTACCACACTGGCCAAGAAATTTCCGACCGTGAATCTCTCAGCACGTGCCGCGTTTGAACTTGAAGTGGTTGTATATGAAAATCGACACTTTTCCGGTCTAATGTTTATTTTGCATTTCTTACTTCTTTGTGGTCATACAACATGTGGTTAAAACTATTAAACGCAACACTAAATCACCGTGTATATTGTGGGCTGTAATTTATATTATTGAATTACATTATTTATTATTATTGATTTACTGTATTAGTTACATGATTTTATAGCAATTATGATTCACACAAAATACATTATGTAGCTGATGGTTGCAGTGGCTGAACTGAAGATGGCCACTTATGGCCGAAACCTGTCGCAGTAATTTATACATTAATTTGAGTAATATAATAATTACATCCATAATGACTTGCATGACCTTGTGTATGACGGTAGGATTTACACTTGGGTAACAAACCACAACAGTTTGCGTACTTACAAGTTTATTTACAAATTGTTGAATTCAGGCTTGCGGTTTAAAGTTGTGACAACAGAAACTTACAAAAAGTGTTCGAAGTGTTGGTTTTGTGCTTCCATACAACGCGCTGCGCGCCTCAACCTATTAGAAATCCGAGGAGTGTTAGGAATTAAGTCGTACCATCCCGTTCTCCCCTCTTGTCCGATACACCTTTAACTTTCTTTGCGTACGTGATGCTCTTACGATGGCCACACAAATGATAAGACTAGAGAGGCGTACTCTTTGGAGTACGCCAACGTTCCAAAGGGTTTGGTTTCGCTACATCACACATCGTTCTTTGTTCCTGGTACATGTTTGTGTCCTATGTTATTCTTGCACTAAGGTAATTCTTACGTCTTTTATAATTCTTGCCTGATGTCTGCCCAAATTATTGTTGCCCAACAGTTTCTTCCAAGAATGACCTTAGATAATTTTTCTTTGTTGTAATCCGAAGTCCCATTTTTGCAGAATAATCGGTTCCATCAGCACGATTTGTTTGATTCCATTGCTACCTAAAACTGGATTTTCACCGTAAACCCATTCTTGGAGCCCATTGTTGCGCAACAGTGAGAGTTGTCGGACCTCAGTGTTGCTCAAAATGGACTTGCATTATTCCAACGAACATAATAAACTAACCCTGTACGTGTCACTTAGCCCCTTCAGAGGACATAGCGCCATCCAGGGACTCCGCTTCGGACGGGGACTCTGCCCTATCCCGTTGGTTCTCCCCCCCCTCCCCAAGTGAGTTATGTTGCTCCCGTTCATGTGCTAAATGTTCCAAGCCCGGGACACTCCGGCACACCGAACCGGGGCCCCAAACCTAACGCAACTTAACCAAAGTCAGAGTGACCAAACTCAACCCCACCTAACCATCACAACATAACGCCATGTTGATGGACTTCTCGTAACATGAAATAAATAAAAATTTGCAGACCGCCAGCGAGCGAAATACAGCCCTTATGTGGCCTATTGACCGCAACAAGGTGAGGCATTGACCCTGTAGTGATGACAGGTAAAGCGGAATGTAAAATGGTCCTTTATCTTTACTCTTGTTTGCAATCGAACCCTGTTTGCCCAGCCCTGCATTAGTTACTATACCGACTGAGCTGTCCCATGTCTTTTATTTGTTATGTGCATTAAATAAATAGTCGTTTCTGATTAACTTTGCAGGAATTCCGAGACGAACGGAATTCTGGGTGAAACAACAGCTAATTTTTATTTTTAAAAAAGTTGAAGAGAAACAGGGAGTTAAAATGACTGGAATGAAATAATACAAGATCCAGTCTAAATAATATGTCGCGATATATGTTAACACATGTTACTGAAAATTCTGCCAATGCACACATCTTTATATTTTTATTTATTTCAAGTTTAGAGGAGTTTATCAAGAAAGTGGCGTCCCAGCGAGGGATGCTTACTGAAATTTATACTGCACCAGGATGTTTGTGGAAAGTCAAAAGACTATCAGTAGTAGAAAACTAAGGCTGAATGTGGGAAATTAAACCCAGTATTTTGAAAACTCATCAGCCCCATGTTCTCAAGTGGACTAAAAGGAATTAACTAACTAACGTTTGAAAACTCGCCACAAAATGTAGGAAACAGAGACCACCTACAGAATCTCCGAGATCTCCGTAACCGTTGTAAGGTTATTTGCAATTAAATGTTTTCTTTTATCGAGCAAAGGTTGTATTTGTAGATTGCTGTTGTCTGGATTGTAGAGACGTATGATCTGGTAGAAGCTTATCAACTTTTCAGTGATCCGTGCTGCCTCCATCCTCAGGCAGCAAGTACCTCTGAAATGTAGGTAAGCGGCGCTACAACTTAGATGACAGCCATCTTCATACCTACCGCCGTGAGAACATCAGATTCCACACACTTATAATCGTAATTTTTCTTGTGTTGAGGTATACAAACAGAAATTATGCACGGAGTCAATATCTCACTCCAGAAGTCATAAACATTTTTCATACTAAGGTTTCTTAAAGTAACCAAACCTTGAGGCAGTTGGAATTATGAATATTGTCGATTAAAACATATGGAAAAATAGGGGCTTTGAAGGGGATCTTCAAACGCCAGACCCCATAAAATACGAAAATAAAAGCATTCTAGAAATGTGATTGGAAATTGACTCTCGGCTCAGTAGGTATGAAACCAGTTGATATATTCAGAGGAAAGTCCAAATTGCTAATCTAACGAGGAAGTAAATTGCGAGAAGAGATGTTTAAAGCAATACTTGAAGCAAAATAAAGTCGGTTTGTCCCACAGTACTACCACCCCCAAATTCAGCTGAGTCATACAAGCTGTTACAGGAGCAAATTTAAATTTACGTTTGTGCACATGTTATAATTTATATTTGAATATTAGCATATTTTGATAATTTGTAGTTTCTAAATATGTATTGTTACAGACAACGATAATTGGCTATTGTTTTTAAAAAAAATTCTAGGAGGAGTTTCTTTGGCACTTGGTTCCAATGTGAAAGCTATTCTCTACCCGAGGAAAGAAAAAAGTAATTATAGCCTCTCAGAAGAATTATTTTTAATACATTCTCTTTTTGGTATTGATATTTGGTATATTTGCGTCTCCTTTCAGTTTTTCCCCAAAAGCCCAAGAAGGCTAGATGCCTGGATTTCTACCTCTCCGCTTTCCGGTGCGTGTGGATATAACTGTAATGATCAGTGGACCTGATAGCTTAGTTACCCCATTCAACTCTTTTCACGATTTCAGATCGCAAACATTTACGTGGCCTTAAAATTTTATGACATTCTTTGGTCGCTATGGTTGTCGTTCATAGATTCCTCTCAACTACACTTTTACGAACATTTGAAACACTACTTAAAAATACGCTTCTCTGATGCTGACTCTTGCATATCATGTAGTCATTTTCTTTAGGTAAACTACCTTTATGACAGAACGTCCTGTCCGGAACAGCATAAATTTAGCCTGAATAAATTCAGTTTGGTTTGTTTATATTTAACAGAATTACAGTACCGGCCTAATGTTCATAACTGAACTCCATGCATCAGAGGAGCTAGTAGCTCGTTCATCAAGTTAAGAAATTCCCTGAAGTTCAAGGAACACCAACCTTCACTACCGTTTTCGCAAGAGCCCGCCACCGAGCCAGATGAATACAATCAAAAACTCCAAATTCGATTTCCTTAAGGCCAATTGTAGGGTGCGGCAGAGGAAACGCATGTTTTTAGAATGACTAGTACTCGGCAAGGAGGAGGGTGGGGGATTTCTGCCCCATGCTAGTAGACAGCTTAGATGATGCTGTTTCAGTAGCCATGGCACCGTGGACCCGGGAGCATCGGGTGTTTGTAGTTGTAAATTATATCAAAAGTGGTGAATCCGTAATTGCCGTTCAGCGCCTTTTCCGTAAACAGTTCAATGTGGAGCGCCGTGGAAACATCCCTGATCGTAAGACGATACTCAGGTGGGTTGATACGTTTAGGACAACAGGGTCTGTGATGAAGAGGAAACCATCCGGCCTTCCCGCGTCTGTGCGTACCCCTGAAAACGTTGGGAGAGTGAGATTGGCAGTTCTCAGAAGCCCGAGGCGTGCTATGTCGAAATGCTCAACAATTTCCTGCTTCCAGAACTGCGCAGACGAAGGGTAAATATGCGGAAAATGTGGTTCCAATAGGATGGTGCCACGGCACACGGCGAGAGCATCGATGCAGGTGGCATGTTTCCCCAACACGTCATCTCCCGTTTCGGTGATATCCCTCGGCCGCCTCGCTCCCCTGACCTGTCCGTATGTGACTATTTTGTGGGGTTACCTCAAATCAAAGGTCTACAGAAACAAACCACGCAACATCCAGGAACTGAAAGATTCCATTTGCCAGGAAATCGCTACTGTGGGGGAAGAAATGTTGGGAAGAGCAATGCAGAATTTCGA
>NW_019060245.1:232196-258139 GCF_000696155.1 Zootermopsis nevadensis
CCATCGGGCCGATGAACTTTTGCCGGTGCCGGCAGAGAAGGTGACTGGGCTCCGGACAGTGGCCCGGGCGTCGGGCGCCTGGATGCGGGTTCCAACGAACCGCTCGAATTGGACAAGTCCAACTCTTTGGCTTTCCTCTTGCCAGTGTTGGCTCGAGTAGGCCCTCCGACCACGGTCGTAGCTGCTGTATTTAATGCTGCTGCCACTGCTGCCCGCTGTCTTTGCTTTTCCGCCGCGATGGCGTCCAGGATCTGCTTCTGGACCTGTTGGAACACTTCAGGGAGGTGGGCCTTCAGAAAGGCCAGCTCACCTCCTTCCATGTCTCTCAAACTTTGTTCAATTGTAAGAGACCACAACGTCCAAGTCACAGAATTCTTAATAATTCTTATATAAGATAAGCACTTTCGATTTTCTAAAACGTTTTACTAGCCGACTCATAAATATGGACCCACTCCTACCTCGGTTCAAAGCCGCTTGTCCATCGGACCACTGGAAACCAACCAACCAAAGAGCTAACTGAGGGCGGAGGCCTGCGCAAGCGCAAGCATCGTCCCTACCTAGGTGAAACCATTCCTGCGCACAAGGCGCATTGCTGGAAATGGTAAACGGTCTTAATTTAAAAAAAACGGAAATTTTGCTAACGCTAACGGGGTTTCGTCGTGGCGGGAGCCTCGACCATTACAACTGGGATCCGTTGCTGCTGATGTAACGAAAATGTGTAAACCAATATCAACAAATCGACAACAATGGTTACCTAGGAAACTTCATCTACTCGGCAAAAAACTAATTGTTACGTAATCTGTTTATTCGGCATTGTTGTGTTTCATTACTGCCGTCAACAATCCGCTTTCGTTATTGCGGAAAGAGCTGAGCTGTGAATCGCTTGTAGAAGAAGTGCGTCGTGGAGTAGATAATTTTGTGCTGGTAAAAAGGTTTTAGAATATCACAAGTACTTATCTTATATAAGAATTATTAAGAAATCTGTTGCTGCGTTTGTGTGTTGCGTCATACTATGTAGAGATAACAAGATGGATGACATTGAAGCTAAAAGAATCCGTAATACAGAATATATGACACAGTACAGAAAATGTAAAAAAATAAAAGTATTAAATAATGAACCTGAACTTTTGTTCCCAAATATACAGAGATGTTTTCAATTATGCCACAGAAGGTCGTAAAACAATGCCCATAATATTGACAGGAGATTTTAACATTGATTTAAAGAAGGAGGAAAATCAAAGCTTTGTCACATTTATGGAGGAAACGTTTGGCTTAATGCTGATGTCAAATCCTGAATGTAGTACTACTAGATCAAAACCTTGTATAGATATGGTGTTTGCACGAAATGTTGATACTCTAAAATGTACAAATTTTTTAACGTATTTCACCTACCACAGACCAATCTTAAGCGTAACTAATTCAGGTTAAATAAGCAATGTCTTAATCAAACTTTACTCAATTGTAAAGCATGTATAAAGGAAATATATAGAATAAAGCTAATATATAAACTTCCTTTCATTGTATTTATTGATTAAATATAATTTAAATACAAAGACGTATTTACGTCAGATTCTCCGGAACTGTGGTTCCACTGTCAACTTTTTACGCTTTGTCCTACCCACTTTTTCTTCTGGAGACGTACAATCAAACGAGTCTGGGATTCGTAGGCCTAACTTAAATTATTTGTAACAAGAAACAATGGTCCAGATGTTTAACCAAGATTGTCATAATTCTGTAATTCCCCTACGTCGTATCGATCTACTAAAATACATCTCTACATGATCCTCAAATCGATTCAGTCTACTTAAGTGCATGTCTGTTGTAACTTAACTACTTACATATTTAAGATTCTGTTCTGTGAAACCACTGCTTTTCTCTTAAAGTTAATCCTTCAGATTGAAAATGGCTGTCTTCTGGGTTGTAGCGCCGCGTTGTGTGGTATACGTTTACTGACGTTTCAGAGGTACTTGTCATCATCATCATCACCATCATCGCCTTAATGATGGAGGGAACAAGTACCTCTGAAACGTCAGTGTTTACACAACACGGCGCTACAACCCTGACGACAACCATCGTCATACTCGCCGCCATGAGAACCTGAAATCATCCTGTTTTTTACATTACTTATCGACGTTTTGTACTATGATCCAATTCTGAAGGATTAGTTGATATTGAATATAAATGTGAAGTAAGGCGGAGTTAGTTGTGACACAAATAATTATATTGTTTGTGGCTGTTAGTGTAGATGTTCATCGGAGTTTCGGCTGATGATACGTGTGGATGAACGGTTGTACGGAAATGACATCCCTACTGTGAGTTCACATTGTGCTTTGAGGGAAATAATATTATTTTGTCAAATTGAGGTTCTTGGAGAGTCATAGCTAACTAATTTCTGTTGTGCGTGTGTGTGCGTGTAAGGGGGGGGGGTGGATTTGTATGCTTTCATGGCAGCTGCAGATGAACCTTTTCATGGGTATACTCTGCAAATAAGTCGGGCACAGAAAAGTTGTGTTTAATGCCTTGTAATTTGTGTCTCTAGGCACTGAGAATGTTAATGATATTTGTTTGTTCTCGCTTGTCAGGTCGTATTTTGCTCAGTTGTGATTCAAAGCCCGTGTAGCACGAAGGCCCCAGGCCTTGTCTTTATGCCTGTGTTTTTGCGAGAGGTAATATAGGGCTTCGTCGCTACGTTAAAATGTTCAGAGGTTAATTAGGATCACACTTTTATGTAGTCGTGTCAAAGGAGATGCCTTTATTACTGAACCGACGATTGAGAGCAGAACTGAAGTACGGAGAAGCAACTTGTGACTTCTTTAAGAGTCGTAGCTGGTTGTTAGGAGTACCCAAGGGCGTTCTAGTAATGTTTTGGTATTTTATGTTGACCACAGAATTGGAAGCATGAATTGTACAAATGATTAACAATTACAAGATTCTTTACGCTTCTCGAATGCAACACTCAATTTCACTATAGAACGGGATGAACGACCCTGTTGAAGGTCACATGTTTGAGTCTCGGCTGCGTGACTGAGTATCCTGGATTCAGAAATGTTCTAGGATGTTTCTCCTCTCGTATCAACGCTTGTTTTTTTTACCCAGCCAGTGTTCATATTCGTGCTGTTTTTCCATGATCACGGAAGATTAATCTTCTACGTTCATGTTCAGGAAACTTCATAAGTAATAAAGAGCGAACTTTTATTCTGCACTACAGCTCAGGAAGTTCGTCACCGACTGCTCACCGCGGATAACCGAGTTTACGACAGGGAAGTTCTCGTGGGATTTGTGGTGGACAGAATGGCATTAAGATAGTTCTTTCCCTCCCGGTTTGTTGATCCCCCCGCCACCCGTGCTCCGTACTCATTTATGTATCATCTTGTGGCTACCAGTGGGCTGTTACATAGAGATCTATAACTGTAGTAAGAATAGTGGACACTTCAACACCTTAATAACGTATTAAAGATTAGTTTTAATAATATCCTGCCATCTACGTCTTGGTCTCCCAAGTGGTGTGTTCTTAAGGTACTTCGATTACAATTTTTACTCGTCTCTCTTATGCGCCGTACATGACAGGTATTCCTTGATTTAAACACGTCAGTAATTAGTAGCATTTTCAATCACTCACATTATTTACGTGACTTGAAATGGCCACTCTGATTGTTGACGCACAGTCGAGCCCTTCCTGTAATTGAAGTAACAGCCCTCTTCACAGAGTCATGATAATTTTTGATGTTTGCACAGGAGTCCATTATTCGATTCAGTAGCTCAGCCCTACTGTTTGACTTGATGGCACACATAAGGGATTTCACGTGACCCCAGAGAAAGTAGTCCAAAGGTGAAAGATCTAGTGATCTCGCTGGCCAAGCAACTGGACCACCTCGGCCAATCCAACGGTCTGGAAACTGTTGATTCAGAAATGCAGTCACTTGTCTACTAAAATGAGGAGATGCGTCATCTTGCTGCAGCCATATCTCTTGCCTGGCTAGCGGAGGAACATTTTCCAACATCAATGGCTTCTGTAGGAACCGCAAGTAGCGCTGAGATACCAAGAGGTCTCCAAGCACTGACTGCCCAGTGTTTTGCCTAAGTGCGCCATGTGTGGAGCTTAGTGAACTAATTTCTCAAACACAGCCAATGCATAGAGAGTGCGGAACAATTACCGTACAAACCGTTGCGCGTTTATTTGAACTTTTCGATTCAACATTATCCCAAGAGCACGTAGTTAAGCTATGGACATCTTGTCGTGGGACAATCTGTATATAGCTAATACTGGTTTCCAGTTTCAGACATTGTTTATAGAATTTCGTTTGTTTGAACTTGTAGTTACCAACTGATGTAATAGACGCACAGACCACTTTGTGTGGTGTACAGATATGTTGCCTGCGGTAATGACGTGTACCTTTATTAAGTCATCGAATTACAACTTGCGAGTGTACTGCTGATTTACCATATCAGAGCAAATTCCTTTGATCCAAACTCTGTCCATGTGCTATAGGACGACCTGTCTCCTGAATAGACGTAACGCAGTTTAGTTTCAGTTTGTTATAATACAGCGCTGTCACCATCTGATTTTTTAATGTGATTACGACTGTGAAATGAACAGTAGGGGCAACTTGATGAAGATAACATCGGCGAACTTGAAGGCTCTTCATGCTCTCTGACTGTAAGTTTGCACAGAAACCAGACTTCATTTGTACTTCTTTGTTAAATATAACAAATATGTCGTTTCATTTAAGGTTTTATCCAGATCTTCTTCCACCCTCACACAAATCTGCACGAATTTTTCGTTCTTTTTTATCCTTATTTAGGGTTACTACAACTAAAATCAGATTTTTCTCCGAAGTTCTAGAATATAGACACGCGTGTTGGCGTATGAATAACAAATTATAATATTCACATGGTTAACAGATTTTTCTGATGGAATTGAATGGTTCAGTGTCGGGCATGTACATTAGAATTGTCTGTAACGGGATTTGGGTTGGATGGAAAACTCTGTATGAAAATTAATCTAGTTCTGAAAGTATGCAGTTAAACCCAGGGCAAAATTATCTCTAATAAATGTGAACAATGTAACGTGGGAAACAAAACGAGGTAAAGTATCTCGCTTGATTATGAATTGTTTAGTGTTTGTATAAATTTTTGTCGAACTGTGTTCTAGCGCTACGCGCAGCTTAAACTGGAAGTCACTTGATTTGTGTGTCTATTTGTGCCCTGATTTTTGTTGGTATTATACAAAACTACATGAAGTAGGTAATCTGCAACATTCTGTAATCCGATAGTTTGCACCCGTGGTAAATGGAAATGGTCTGATACGGTGGAATCGATTGTGATTCAGCAGTTAACAGTATGATTTGAGGTTTTCGCGGCTGTGAGTCTGAAGATGGCTGTCTTCTGGTTTGTTGCGCCGTGTAGTCTGGTAGAAGTTTGCCAACGTTTCATAGGTCCTTGCTGCCTTCCTATCAGGGCAATACTAAGAACCCAGAAGATAGCCATTTTTAGTAATTAACTGGTTTTCCTAAATAATACCAGGACCAATGTCGGATCTTGAGTGACAATGTTTGGAGCATACTTTACTATGGTACGGTGAGTTAAAGGCATTCAGCAATGAAAGAAAAATAAGTAACCTTTTGTAATTGTTTGGCGATTATACGATGGACTTGCCAACACACTGAAATGTAGATATTCCTTCACTTCTCTTATGTAGTCTTTCAAATGTCTACAAACTCGTTTTATATGAACTTCAGTGTGAAGTTTATGTACATTTTTTCACCTTGGATTTAATTATGGTGAAGTGGTATTTTTGCCCTGGTATCGTGTTATACTGACTACGATATTTTATAAAATGACAAGTGTTTTATAAAATTGAGACACTTCACTGCAGAACCAGTGTTATGATGAACAAGAAGTTTTTAATTTGGTGTTGAGTCTCGTAGAGTAACCGTCTCGAAATTGTATACATTACCAGCGTTTCGTAAGAAATTACTGTCGCCTTCTTGAAGTATCTTTCATGTCAAGTGATCCTAATGCTGCTTTTGTAACTAAATTATAAATTCGTACTAAGTTGAAGCCTCAGCGTTATGAATACGTTGGTTTCGGGTAAATCATGCAGCGGATAGTGAATTAACACTTTGGCTAGAGACAGAAAATTTGTATGTAGGTTGGAAACCAACACTACGATGGGAAGATGCACCACCGTCGTGGCAATTTTATGCACGATTAACTACTCTGTCTGCATTTTCGAATTATGTAGAGTTTGAGACTTGAAGAACGCTGAGGAGTTGGGCACGCAAGCTATGTAAGCTTCTTGGGATGATGGTGAACTCTAGGCTAGTCTGGATACTGGAGAGTCGAGGTCTCCTGTGGAGATACCGCTGCAGCTTCCGACGCACAAATTCCCTGGTGGATCGCGTCGTAACCCTGGAGTAACAAACAAGACAAACCTTAACTAAGCAGCATGTAGTGGGATTTTCGTTTGACATTGCGATGGCCTGTGGCACAGCTTCTCAATACGTGATTCTCAGAACCCTTGGTCACTGGCAATTAAAGGGCCAACTGCCGAACTTCGTACAGACGTTCATGTCAAGTAGATAGATGATTTCAAGTCGGTCCTGGCACTGTGGTATCCCATCAACGCACGCAGGAGAACGGCATCCCTCGAGGGCCTGTTCTTACCATCACCCCATTTTCTACCGCCATAAATGGAATCACGAGTAGGGTACATCACCCTGTCATGTGTTCCCGAAATGTTGACGACTTCGTCATTTGCTACAGATTCCATTCTTCCCCAGCCACTGAACAACCCAGCTAAGCATCAACCGGTTGTCAATAAAGAAAACAGTTTACATTTTTGGTCGCGAATACCACGTGTATCCATTTATGCCGAGTCATGGGTGTATTCCGACATCTCAACAGCTCTTTGCCTTCTGCACAGACTGTTGGGATATTTAGGACTGGTTTTAGAGAGCCGACTTCCATGGGGACTACACATAAGGCAACTCACAAAACATTCCACTTTTAACCTGGAGCATCCTGGGAGCTAGGCAGAATGTCAGTGCTTGGGCGTTATCAGTGTTTTATTCGTTCCGGGCGCCACTGTGAATCATTTATTTACGCCTCTGCATCGAGGAGCCTAACCACTATTCTGCAATGTATCTCTGTACAGGGGCCTTTAGTACGAGCAGAATGTAGTCTGTATGCAGAGTGAATGGAACGTGCGTTTGTCACTCGCCGACACATCTTGCTGTGTTTATCCGACAAACAGCGCTGTCAACAGTCGCCCCTTCTACAGAGCAGCACACCTACCCTCTCCAATGGTTTGCACTCAATTCCAAAGGGCAAGCCGCCATACAGGAATTAAATAGAAGGCGCTGTTTGTTGCGCTCCGTTATTACCTCACTCGCCAATCGTTCCTTTCAGTATCCCACTGTACCACTTTGTGACACAGACGCCATTGCGACTTCTGCGACCGACGTTTTTAGTTAGGCGAGTACAGCTACGGATGTCTTCTGGGTTGTAGCGCCCTGATGATGGCAGCAATAAATACCTCTGAAACATCGGTAAGCAACAAGTGCCTCTGTAACCGCGGTAAACGTCTACCAGACAGCACGCGCTACAACACAGAGGACAGCCATCTTGGTCCAAACACATTCCGTAGGATTTGTACAAAAAGTTCACCCACTATCCGGATCACACGGCCGTTTTTGCAGATGGGTTTACGATGAGTGGACGGACGAGTTGTGTGTTTATTTTAAATGGAAATGTTTGACAATTTGGTCTGAACTTTTGTGCAGTTTATACCTAACATTTCCTTTCACTTTGTGATGTACTTTTTTTCTAAACTGAATTTCGTGGTAAGCCAGGCTTTGTAGCACTATTAGCGCAACGAGTAGTCCGCTGGGATGGTTAAGACCATCCTGACTGGTTTTCCTCAGGCTTTCTAGGCAAAATAGGTCACGACCGCGTTCTTTCAAATTCTTACCTACTGCCATTCATAATATTTCCACCTAATTTAAACTTTATAACATACGAGTTGAAACAGTACCAAAGAATCTTTCTTACATACTCATGGAGCCAAGTTCTTCCTGAGAAGCGAACGGTCGCTCAGTCACTCAAGAAATTCCCAACATTTTATGGAAACCGAAGGTTCATTACCGCCATTCAAAGAATCTAAGAGTGAAACTTTCAGTCTATGCTAGAGTGTATCCGTTCAGTAGCTGGCTTCATCCGATAACTAAACTCACTTGTTTTGTAAATTCGAAAGTTCGTAGCCTTTACGACAAAAGTTTGCCGTTGGCCCGTATCGTGAGATAGTTTAGTCGAGTTCCGGTTTTTTGTTGTTTGTGTCCTACAAGAGGTTTTGTCCTATTCTGAGAAAGCGCGGAACAAGTCAGAGGAGTTCTTATGTTGAAGTACCACTCCTTATCGTCTGTACACTGCTTCTTATTCATTATATTGTTAGTTGCTATTCAGATGTTTGTCATCATAGATTTTATCGAATTTAAATATTTGCGCCTAAACCTCAAGGCCATTGTCTTAATGAACGTCTTCTTTTGTGACCAAGTTGAGTTAAGCACGGTATAGGCCGAAGCTTGTTTCGCTTTTAAAAATTGTACCTTACAAAGCTTGTTGTATACTTTTCAGATTCGTGATTGGTTAACTTTAGAAGAGGAAATGCTCCGTCAGCAAGCGGTTGTTGTTGGGGATGTGGACGACATTCTGCAGGTCCTCGACAAGCAGAAGGTAAGCTTTTATTCAGATTTATCTCATTACGTGGGTGATGGAAGCCCACCAAAAATCGTGGCGTGTAGAATCCGGAACGATATTCCTTTCTTTGGTAAGATTACGCAGGTGTACCAGTCGATCGTGTTATTACAAATGGCTATTCTGTGTCTCTACCTGGGTTGCCGAATTTTTAATGTTGAAGCAAACAAAGATTTAGAATATATATGTTGTTGTTTCTTGGCTCTACAACCCGGTTATGGGTTTTCGCCGTCTCCTTTTCGGACGTTTCTTGGTCATCAAGTGTGCATTTATGAGTAGTGAGTGACCAGCCCACTGAATCTGCAAAATTTCTATTCAATCCTGATGTGACTGCCAGAGCCATCTAGCAGTCAATCAGGAGACTTCGGTGAGAAATGACCGCTGAAATTTGCTTAAGAAACATCTCTTATCATGTAAGACTTGAGGTTCTCAGCGGTGAGTATGAAGATTTCCGTCTTCTGGGTTGTTGCGCTGTGTAGTCTGGTCGATGTTAACCAACGTTTCAGAGGTCATACTGCCTCCGTCATCAGGGCGATGAGTATGAAGATTTCTGTCTTCTGGGTTGTTGCGCTGTGTAGTCTGGTCGATGTCAACCAAGGTTTCAGAGGTCATACTTCCTCCGTCATCAGGGCGATGAATTCAGTATGACCTCTGAAACGTTGGTTAACATCGACCAGACTACACAGCGCAACAACCCAGAAGACGGAAATCTTCATCTCTTATCATGTTCGTAAGGTTCTTTTACATGCCGTAAATCTACGACATGGGACCGACGACCTTACTAACCCCCCGAAGAAAGTGTGCTATGGGTTTTTATCACCCTTAAAAATCCATCTACCTCGGCCAGGATTTGATTCGCGAACCTTGGGTCCAGTGGCGAGCACGTTAACCGCTAGTCCACCTAGGGCGACTTAGAAGATATATAGGCCTAATAAAAATAATGGGGCATTAAAATAGACACATGAGTAAGGCTGTCCAGTTGTCAAATTTTATAATGTGCCCTCAGAAATAAGCTTGATAAGAAAAATCGAATGTTGGGTCTTTAGATCTGTAGACAAACAGAATTTGATTTTTATATGTGGTAAATGACTTGTCTTTGAGGGACAGACAGGGAAGCGAGAATATTCGGAATTTATTTGAGGTTAACAAAATAACCGATGCCACCAAAGAATACCAGGAGAAATTGAGAAGTCGTGTTCATCGGATGCCAGACGACAGATTGCTCAGAAGGGCGAAAGTCAACTTCTTACTCAGAAGAGTCTTCAACTATAGTCCTCGAGGAAAGCATGATTTATGAAGACAACGGATGAGATGGTTTGAAAAGTTTGTATAACCTTGGGGCGGGTCATAAGGGCCCACACTTTTAGGAAGAATTTATAAAAGTGATAATATAAGTCTTTGGTTTTTTGAAGGTGGCACTGTATTCTGCTGGGAGATCTCGGAAGAATCATGAAAATACATTATAGTTATCACCCATGAAATCTTCAAACACAAGACCATGCTTTTAACCACACTAAAACGTAATGACGGCTTTGTTTGTGAATGAGATAACAGGCCGTGGTATGACACATTCGGTTAGAATTCCGAAAGCCTCGATTGAAGGTAAGCCAGGGTAAGCTATTAGACATTTATTGTGAGCAAAGTGCCAGTGGGTTATGTTTGTCTTCGAGAGCTTATGAATCCTTTGTCAGTCATCATTGGGCCTGCATCATCAGGCTCGAAAAGTCATGAAAGGATGCAGGGTTTGAGGTTTTCACGGCGGTGAGTCCGAAGACTGCTTGCTGTGAAACTTGGACTTTCACTCTATGGGATGAAGACAGAGTGAATGTTTGAGAGCAGGATGCTTCGGAGAATATTTAGACCGAAGAGAGATTATGTCAGAGGAGAGGGGAGAAAAAGTTTATACTTAGGAGCTCCACAGTTTGTACCATTCACCAGATTAAGGAGCATGACATGGGCGGAGCTGCAACGCTAATGGCGGCGGTGAAACATGCGTACTAAATTCTGGATTGAAAGCATGGAATCACGTGACCCCTCAGAAGACCTAGGCGAAGATGGGACGAAAATATTAATATGCATCCTAGGGAAATGATATTGGAGTGCGTATATTGAATTATTCTGGCTCAGTGTAAACATCGTTGGCGGGTTTTTACAAGAACACGATATTGAACCTTCGAGTTCAATTTAGGCGGGGTATTTCTTTGTTAGTGTTGCTACTATGGACTTCTGAAGAAAGATTCCTTAGTTGTCTGATGATCATCGTTAGTCTCCGTCTGGCATGTGGAGATGAATGGAATGCTATTATAGGCCGTATTGTGGAATCTTTATTGAAAAGACTGATACGACCGCGAAGCAAAAGTGACTGAACGGCATTAGTTTAGACTTGTATTTGGGATGTACTTGGTTCGAATCTAGGGCTTATACCGTCTGTCCTCTTTGATATTTTTCATGGGTTTCTTCAGTGGCTCCAGACGAATGCCAGGTAATATCTCCAAAAATATATGATCATCGTCTTCCGAATTCTTACACATTCATCAGCCTACCCACTTTTTATTTAACACCGTCCTTCCATCTGACTGAACTATATAACAGGCCTGATTTTGAACTTGGAAGGTACGCAGTGTAACGCTTCATTTTAGTTTAATCTGTTTTGCGTATTACGTAGAATACCTGCCTTCGTCCTCGTGAGCGGACATTGTATGCTGCAGCATTATAAGGTTTTCCTGTTAATAAACGTGGTTGAATGGGGTCCAGGTCCACACAAAGCACTTTCGTTAGAAGTTTAGCCTGCTTAACTGAGAGGGTGTTGCCTCCTCGCTTGTGATTCGTATATTTTTCATGGATGTTTCTTCCTCATGAACTTTAAATATACATTTAGTGTACCGAGTTGGGTCCTATGAACCTATATCAGGACGAACTGCTTGTTTATTCGTTTAACTTAATCTGCGTTTTATTACGAAACAATGAATGTGTTTTTGGCATAGAATAACTGCGGCCCCCTTTTAATGAAATCGTTTTCTTGTAACAGAATTTGTTAGAATATTTCATATCGTTCAGGATGAGAGGCGAAGCGTTGTACTCGTAAACCCTTCCTCTGATAAAAGTCTCTGATCTCTTAGCTTGTATTTCCATCATTTTACTTGTCATATTTATAAGCCTGTACTCGTTTCGTGTGCATTTTCATTCCTGATACAAACTGGCACCGTAAGTTGTTCGTCGACAATAACGAAAAGCTATCTAACAAGAAGGATCGATGTTGTCTCAACGGAAACCGTTAAGAACTGTGTTGCATAGTTTTATAAGCAGTTCTGCTGGCAGATGTTTTGTAGACTGCGGAGATAATAGAATTTACAATACAAAGGACTTTAGTGATGAGGAAGACATTTGGGACTAAGTTGGATGAAGCGACAGGAGGTTGGGGAATATTGCATAACGGGGACCTTCACACTTAGGCGAATATTATTGGGATTATCAAATCAGGGAGATTGATATGGGCGTGGCATGTAGCACGCATGGGCTAGATGAGAAATGTGTGCAGAATTCTGTTTGGAAAGCCTGAAGGGAAGAAATAAATTGTAAGACTGTGCGTTGGTGGGACAATAATATTAAAATGGATTTAAAGGAATTGTGTTAGAGACAGTGGACTCGAATGTTATGGTTCAGGATAGCGATCGGTGGCGGGCGACTTTCAGTACGGCAATTAAGCGTCTAGTTTCCTTGAGAGGTGGGGAAATTCTTGATTAGCTGAACGACTGAGCTTCCCAAGGAAGCTGCTCTGTGGAATTGGATGTAGCGATAGGTTTTAAGGGTGTTGCGGGAGGTGGTCCAACCACAGATGAATTAAACATTCCAATCGGCTGCCTCTGTATCGTGTCCAATCATGAGCTTTGTGTCATATTAGCGGTGTTCAGCTTTAGTGTTTTTGCCAGAATTCTTTTACATTAAACATTTTGATGATATGGATCCCAAAAGTGTTGAACAGATTCTGCATGGAAATAGCGGGTGATTTTGGAGTGAAGCAGACTTCCGTGGAATACGTTTTAGAGAATTATTGTTTGTGCCATCTAGGACGAATTGGGTGAACTACTGGCTAGTGAGTGTCTTGCGACTGCGCTGTAGAGCGGCTGAGTGCGCTACTCGTACGCGCGTTCCGTTACCTCTCCATTGAATGATCCACTGTTCATCCTATTATTCGACGCTGTACTGATCAAGCTGTTCAAAGCGGTGTTAAGTATGCCACAAATAAAGATAACGAACTACAATTATGGAAGAACGTAATAATTACGATTGGCAGGAAAAAATATTGTCAAACTTTCACGAGGATCCTGGTATAATCAAGAACAGACCATTACATCGAAGATGATAGCTGTAGTTTGGAGGATTTATTCGTTCATGTTGGCAGCATGGATTGTCCCCCCCGCGTTCCCAGGTTTTATGGTTGCTGAGGACGTGGTCACAGGACGCGCGTGACGTCCAATACAAATGAGGTCTCAAGAACTCGCTCCCGTGTTAAACTGACGAGAAAATGACGACACGTTGAGCCCAATGAAGTGCACAGGCAACGCATTGTAAATGGTCTCATTATCCAGTGATGCAGTTGGTCCTCCTCACTTGTTAATGCGTGTGTGATGAATCGGTCTGTCAAACTGTAGAGCTGCAGTAAACATTATCTGTACGATCTTCACGAATGGGGGGGACCTGATACAATAAATGGGACCTGCACAAATCCTAGACGTTTCTAGATCGCCGACGTTTTGGACCCCCACTGACTTAGGTAAAAAGAAAAAAAAGCAGCCCCATTATACGCCATGTAGGTCGTTGGGGGAGACTAGATGGGGGTGAGTGGTCAGCATCACGCCGCGGCCGCGGGAAGGAAAGTACCCCGGTACCCATTGGACAGGAGACTGTGTGGGCCCCAGACCCAGAGGCTAGAGGAAAAATCCTCTGCTCCCGTCGGGGATCGAACCCCGGTCGTCCAGCCCGTAGTTAGTCACTACTGACTGAGCTATCCCGGCTCATCCACCGACTTAGATAGAAATATTATTACACGTATCTCTTATTGATCCAACTTCTTTTGTTTTGTACGTCTTAGGGCTATTGTTACCTGTGCAGTGATGTTTTTCAACAATTGGTCCTCGGACCACTGTCTACGCACATCCTAATTTATGCTGATCCGTAAATTCCACAGGTATACGTAGACTTCAGGCCGAATTTACCACATCTGAAAAATGTGTATTGGTTTCTTTAGAAGGATATTTTTTCGACGTTTCGTTTCCTCTTACCGACTACATTTATTTATTTATGTAGGCATGTGGTTTATTTAACAAGGTTTTTCTTAGCTGAAATCGTGTGATTGGACAGTCAGTGAATAATGAATTGGATGGGATTTTAATCAAAGCGGCCATGGCATATTTTTATGGCACTAGGTCGGCATTTATCTCGATGGACTGAGGTAATCTGTTTAATATCTCAATATCTCAAGTCAGGATCGCAGGTCACTGATTAGAGATTTGAATGTGGGACAGAAGAAATGCTAACCGTTTAGAAGCGACTGTCTGTCTAACGTTACGCGGAGAACCTGACAAATGTTTTGAGAAAAAAGTGTGAAGACAATATTTGGAACTAAATTAACTGAAGGAAACTTCAAGTCAAGATTCGGCTTGGGTAATCTAGGTAAGGCATAGATAGGGGGATATATTAAAACGTGATTTACAGAAATAACATGTAGGCCGACTGAGGTTGGGTCGACTGGCGAGAACTTTCTTGATTAGTTTAGCAACTATATAAAGTACCATAAAGTTGCTTAGTTCTGTTTTTGATGGTATCTGTTGTCTTCGGTTCTACCTTTGGCTTTCTGGTTCGTTTGTTGGTTGGTTCGTTCGATCATCCCTCGTTTGTTTCTTTTGTGCGTTGGCTAGTTCCTTTGTTGGTTTCTTCTTTCCTTGAGTGGTTGATTCGTTCGTTGTTAGGTTCATGGGAGTTGCTGAAGCGGGGCTAAAGAAGAACCGAGATCTTGATGGTTGGGTTTTTGGACTTTGTCTATCGTCTGGTGTTACAAAGTTACAGAAAGTTTAAGTACAGGATCTGCCGTCTTCTTCAGTTGTAGTGAGCGGGAAGGGCACGTTCTCTGTGGGTTCCGTTAGAATGAGCTAATCAAATGAAGACGAAGTCTAAATATCCAATAGTCCATATCGTATTACACCATCGCAAGAACCCCTCAGCATATATAAGAATTGTAATGTTGGTACTGCCGGCCTTTGTCTGGGCACGACGGGAATTCTCTCCCGCAGAAGCCGCATCATATTACTTTCATATCAAATGATGCGAGTCATTGCATTTCTGTTGTTATGGGTTAAACTCCACGTCATTCACATATGGGGAATTCGCTCAGGCTACGAAATACGCATTACTGCTTTGCTAACCCTTTCTCCAGATGTGTTATTGAATTGAACTTTCATGCTAGCCGCACCACCCAAATTTCGATATAAATCGAAAGATTATTGGGCGTAGTAGTCATAACAAACGTTTATTTTTCGTCCATGTACCAGTTGATTCGATTTACTCTGTGCGCCTTTGTCTTCGTCGTGACGTCATCGAATGTGAACATTGGTTATATGGTTGAGATATCAAATGATATAGATACATCGATACTGAATGCCGTAGGAGGAAGTAATCGATGTCGATTTAGCGTTGCCAATACACCGC
This sequence comes from Zootermopsis nevadensis, assembly GCF_000696155.1. The sequence continues at coordinate 247,656 of NW_019060245.1, forward strand.
GTAATTTCTTGATAGCATAAATTTGTTGAACGACTGGGAGCTCCTCAGAACTGATTCTGTTCTAAGAAGGAAGAAAGACGCACAAGAGTGAATCAGTGAAGTGACAGCCGGGTTTGGTAACAAAATGAAAGTTTAAATTGCAGATAATTATTAAGGCGAATAAATCAACAAGGATTAGAGGATTAAATTACATGCAACGCGCGTAGGGGGGATGGGAAATACACAGTTTTAGCCAAGAATTCTGAAAATTGCGCTTAGATCGGTGGATTTCAGAGTAGGCTTACTGGGTGAAAGAAACAATTTCTGGGTGTGGACTGGATTTATCGGATTCTGGATCATGTTCAGTGGCGGGTTCTTATGAGCACTGTAAAGATTCTTTGGGTTCCATAAAACGAAGTTTATTGACCACTAGCTTCTTAGGAATGATTGGTCCTTGAGGTTTGTTAATCGCAATTTAAGACTGTTAAGGAAGAAAAATGAAGTAAAATATAAGGACTACAAAATCTCCGGTGTGGATTAACCTGTTTTGTTTGTTTGATTTGGTATAGTCGTGGATATGTGAGACTCGAGTGCATCACTTCGAATGCCTATAATCTACTCACCTAATGGCAGTAATGTGTAGTCTTAAGAAGTCGTAGGAAGAGAAATGGGTGCCTTGTTATTTCGGCATGACGCTTATTCAGGTTGGACATGGACGAGAATTCCTCCAGCTGTGGAGCTCAGCTTGAAAATCATCGCTGATAATGGGAGGTCATCCTGACTGGGGGTTTGGAGTGATGCTGAGAACTTCTCCCTTTAAGGAAACCGACATGTTACAAATTATGTCTTCTGACGTGGACTGATTCTTTGAAACAACTTAAGAAACAGATAATAGACACAAGTCTTGGAATGTGGAATGTCAGGATTCTTTGCGGACAAGTTCTTTGAGCGAGTATTAAACACATCTTAGGAAAGTAGGATGTGTGTGTGTGTGTGGAGTAGATTCATATGGCGTAGAACCGGGGCCAGTGGTGGTCTCTTGTGAACATGGTAATGGACCTCCGTGTTATGTTAGAGGTGGGGAATCTCATGACTAGCTGAGTGTACTGTTTAGCTTGACAAGAAAAATTGTATTCTGCATGAAATTAGTTTCTGTGTTCTAAAAAATCTGTTGTCCCTTTGTTTAGGTTAGCACCTAAACCGTGCGTTTGTGTGGTGATTGTAGTTGTGTCTATTATCAACGGGATATTCAGAGTGACTGGGGAATGACGTTTAATCGACGTATATGAAAGGCCTGTGAAGTGAAAGGTCCCAGCACTTTGCGTGAGTTGAATTGATGAACTGTCAGAAGCAGCCTCGCTCTTTTGATCCTGTAGTGTCACTGATTTTACTGCAGGTAATCAGGATATTTGTTTTCCCGTCCATGCCACTGATTTTATCCGAAGTAAGGATATTACATAATAAGAGTATGTGCAGTTTATTTAGCTTATCTGGAATTACCGAATTGTGATAATTGTTTTCTTGGTCGTTTCCCTTTTGACTCTTAGGTGCATACCAAAGTTTCGGGGAAACATACGATCTGCATCATCAGGGTAAGACAGAATGTCGATGTTCTATGCCGCGAGATTATAAAATTTCAGCCATGTATAGCATAGTCCTATTTGGGACACAACAGATTGTTACGGAATTTTCGTACGAAGACTTCGAATACTGGGGGGAAACGAGATGTGTGGATGACGATAGATTTCACTCTAGAGTTAAAATATGCGATTAATCTTGCTTAGGGCCATGTCCAGTGGCGCGTATGTGGAAAATGTACTGTCACATACAGCAGACGTACGCGTCATTAACATTCAACTGATTCTGTATAGTTCACGTAGTCTTCACTGTGACATGCGTAATGTGGCTCAAAGGTAACTTTTCTGCTGTCCTGATTTTAAAGTATAGCAGAGTTTGTGGATTTATGATATTTCTTTTAACCATCACGAATAGTCATTAGTAGAAATAAAAGCTTGAAATATTTTAATAAGTTTGTTAAAGATACTACTTCATGGAAAATCAGTTTACCAAACGAAATGATAAATCATCTATTTTATTCGTGACCGTGTAATAATATACATCGGACTGATTGTGTATATATCTGCACTGTGTGGTACCCACATTTATGCACACCTAATACGGCCATCTATAATTTTTTATTGTGTTGATGTTCATTGTTAGATGCTTTCAACATGTGTTGTCTTAAATTTATCACAAATGACATGTTTACGTAATGAATAAGACTTGCAGTCTGAAAACTCGTGAAAGGAACAAGGCGCTGAACCAGACAACATCTACCGTATCTTCGGTCACATGATAGGAGGCAACAAGGTTGATATTGTTTATGAAATAGTGCACAAACTCAAGTATACACACGTAAAGTTACCCAACATAATGTTGACAACACCAAATATCGAAGAGATTCACCGAGAATACAATTACGTGTTAAAGCAGTAAAAATGTACCGACTCCGGTATAAAATCGTAAGAAAATACTATTTTAACATTTTCGCTACCGTGTGAGCCGTCGGTAAACGGAGCCGTTTGGACGGTCGCCGTGTATATGTGAAACGGGCCTTACCCGGTGTCCTACGTGAGCGATTAAATGCGAGCGGTGCGAGTTGCGAGGGTGAAGCGGAAATATCAAACTGGCTGTTTGTGTGGCGTTGTCCTATGTGACAGCGAAGCGGTCAGCGGCCAAAGCCGATATAAAATATTTTGATATTTTCGCGCAGGTCGCTGCGCTGGCCAGTAAGGCTCATGCGCAGAAAAGCTCTGACTGTGCAGTACAGGGAAGGTGCATGCGCAGGAAGGCCGTGTGTTTCTCTCACGAAGGACACAACAAGCGATTCCCTTATATCATATGACACCCCATTCTGCTTATGCAGCTCGCACATCTCGTTTCTTATCGCTTACGTAGGACATTGCCTTAGGGAGATTCAACGACGCGTTGAGCCACATGGTGTGGGAATAATGCTTTGTAACTTTGGCTCCGGTACCTGAAGAATACAAACCGTCTACAAATAAACCGATTTCTGCAATAACAATTATACTTATATTTAAATATAGGTTATACGTCTAAAAAGTAGCCTGATGATTCACGTGGTGGTGATGAAATCTCTTGTGGTACCATTTTAGTAGGTTTACCATCATTAATACATATTGAGCTTTTATGAAGGAGTCGGAGGTTTTAGTATCGACCCCACAGCCCTGGTTACAAGTGTGTGAAAATTGCATGTAATGGATGACAGGAAAATTTAATCGATATATCCGTAGCGTACGTTTACGTAATTTCGGATTCAGTATTATCATTAAATCATCTGTGAACATGGTTATAGAAGGTGATCAGAAAGTCACGTGACACGTTTTATACGTCAGAAAATAATTTGCAACGCGTGGGACGATCTCTCCCGGTTGATTCAAGTAGCCGCAGAAGACGTTACAGTATGTACCTTGGAACAGAGACAACGGAATAATTTCTTCACCGTCACATGCTAATAACCAGGTTTTGACGGGGAGCCACATAAAATTCGTGACGTGAGTGGGCACACTGGAATCATCTCTGTATTCCTTCAAAATCGCGTATAACGCCATGTGCATTAATGCAGCGGCACGACACAGGTAACATAACCTCAACAGCAGAATCCGATAGTGGACGATGGAAAAAGCCTCGACGCTGCCGAAAGTGAATTCTGTTTACGCTTCTTTGAAATCGGATGACTCGAAACGACACAATATTGTACCTAAAGTGTGCACAAACAAATGTGTGATGCATTTATATTTTATATTTTATAATTGGAAGATAAGTTTTACAGTATAAAATAATGAAAAATTATGTAATCAATTATACATTACGAAATATGTTACATGCAAAGTATGACAGGGTGAGTAAGATGATCCAAGACAAAACATGTATGGCACATTTTATGTAGTTTTATCTTTATTTTATTTTTATGTTATTTTGTGTTAATTACGAGAAATTTTTATGACATGACACCTGACATTTTAATGACCGTATTATGATTCGCCGAAATTCTGATTACGTATATCATCAGAGTAGGATAAATAACATTACAAGTATTTCAAATTTTAATATGTCACCAAATTAGGGAATGTGGTATTATCTGATTATGGGTAAGTAGCCCGAAACATGTCATACGAAAACAAAATCCATGAAATAAAACATTTCTGAAAACTTATCTTATTATAAATTGTTTTGTGTAGACTGAATAGAATGCATAATGAACTTAAAAATCTGTACTCCTCCCCCAGTATTGTCAGGGTGATTAAGTCGAGAAGAATGAGATGGGCGGGGCATGTAGCACGCATGGATGGGACAAGAGGTGTGCACCGGGTATTGGTTGGGAAGCCTAAGGGGAAGAGACCCTGGGGAGACGTAGATGGGAGGATAATCTCAGGCGGGATCTGTGGGAGATAGGAGTTGAAGGAGACTTGATTTTGTTGACCCAGGACAGAGTCCGGTGGAGGGCTTTGGTTAATTCGGTGATGAACGTTCGGGTTCGGTAAGCCATATAGTTGGTTAGTTTAGACTGAGTAGAATAGAAATATTGTCTGTGTTGGAATTACCTGTTCTTCCCTTCTTTCTTTGCCTCCGTTGTTAGAGAAACTCTGTCGTTCTTACAGTAATGTAAAATAAGCGAATAAGCTGATTGTAAGTTTGACTAGAATGGAGGTCTGCTGGATGAAGCGAGATATCTTTCCGTTTTGAAGTGTTTGGAGAGGCGCGCGTCGCTGGAAGCATGCAGTCTAGGCGAGCGGTAGTCGGTTGGGGCTGTCAGGAGAAGCAAGAGTAGTGTAGTAACACATAGAGCAGCAAGCCACGTTTTAGTGAGTAGTCAGTCAGCCGCTAGTCGTTGTTTGTAGCTTCAGTTGATGTCATGTGGCAAGGATCTAATACTCTCCAGCACCGCTTCAATGTAAGGGCAGTATGCATGGTACAGATTAACTTTGCACTCGTTTGCATGTCTTCGGCGTGCAGTTTGTGTTGTTTTAGTTTCAAGCTGCTGCTCTGTTTGACCTATAGTATTCTGCGTTTGTATTATGTCCTGTTTGTAACTTTATATGGGCTGGTGTCTTTTACGGTTTAGTTGCGGTGGATTCACAAGAGACTACTGTGAATGCTGGTCGGTGCCTCGAAGACCTGAGGGCCCATATAACATGTTGCAGACACTGGAATAAAAGGCGGGAATTCTTCTGAACTGTCATTGATTCTTACCATTTCAACTCCGTAGTGTATACAGAAGACTGTACAGCCTCGGAATATGTTAACTGTTTATTTCCCGTCCATTAATACACATACACAACAGACTGCAAATTGGTTTTGCAGAAAACACGAAACCCGCAAGTGTGAGGTTTATGTTTTGTCTCCTCCCAAATAAATGTTCTCAACCTAGCACCAATATATACACAGACTTAATTTCAGAATGCATTCATTACAGTCTTCTTGTATATAATTCATTCTTTATAAATTTTAAGTGCCGAGGTTAAGAATGACTAGGAGCTATTTCGCCCCCTCCCCCAAGCTCCTACATGCCGTATAGAGGGACAGCTTTACTTTTTTATATAAATTGTAAGTACATTAACAATGATCGTGACATTTGAACTTTATTGAAGCTGTTGGTAGTGGCGTTGTGTGTTGTGACGCCACGTATTCTTGTAGGTGATTACCAGCGTTTCGGAGAAACCTGTTGCCTCCATCTTCAGGGCATATGGAGTCGATACGTTTCTGTGAAACGCTGATAACCACCTACAAGACTACACTGCATCGCAACTCAGTACTCCACAGTCCAATTAACCCCTTGCTTTTAAGTGAGATGTATTGTGCTTGTATTTGCTCGTCGCTCTGCAACCTTCAATGTCTGTCGCGGTTATCCTGCTGAGGTAGGCAACCGGCATGATTGGGGGTCATTGTTGGAATACATTGCTGCGCATCGCCGGAATTGGTCAATACATTATTTAGAAAAAAAATGACCTTGGATCCCAGTTCTGCAAGAATTACCGAAAGCGCAACAATTACTTCTGATCACTTTAGTGCAACAGTGACTTGCATCGTGTGGCGTAAAGAACATTGTACTACAAAGAGTAGGTACCCTGTTCTCTTTCATCCAGTTTTGTCCAGTTTTTTTTGCCGACATTAAACATTTCTACTTTCTTATCCGTCATAGAGAAGTTCTCTTCGGCTTATCCCACCCCTCATGAACCAACTTAACAGCAAAGTGCCGCCAGCTAACTCTGATACATGAATTAACACTATTTATCGTATCCGTGTTTCAGTTTTATGTTTGGAACTAGTTAGTTAGTTTGTTACTTTACTTAGGAACCGAAATAATCAGTCGAACGTGTGTTCGCGTGGCTTGTGTAACATCTTTGCTATAGTCTTCTCTTTGGCTGGGGGTAATAAGTTTTTGCGCCATTGATTTTCTGCCCGACTGCAGGGGTGGCCTGCCTCTCTCCATGTTTCAATCTCAGGGTCGTGGATGGTGACTATCGGCAGACTATGCAAAGTATCATGTATATATACTGAGAAGAAAATGTTCACAAGAAGCGGTTCCAACAAAAGATTTCTCGACAATGCCTTACACGAAGCGCATAAAATTGTCGCATAATGAGGACTTAATGCCAATCCGTATGATTTATTCCCAAAACTAGTGAGTTTTTTATATCGTGTGTTGCCGGTTTACGGTAGAAACTGTCGCACGAGTATCATTTTGTCTTGGCCACGGTCTAACATAGCTGCTTCGTCTTCAGGAGGCCCCAGGTTTAAGTATCAAGCTGGAGGTCTATTGTACGACTATTTTGTAGTCTTACAAAGACCGTTCAGATACCCAGATAGCAACTTAAATTTGGTCACGACAGCTGCGCTCCATATCCGTTACTGTTCATTATTAATTAATTATTCACTAGTTAAGAGACCGCACATAGAGGCCCCCCCGGTATGTTTTGTGCAGCATCTGCACATTTTGGTAATAAACTGTATCATCCTAGGCCTGTGATGAAAAACAGTTACCAGATATTAGAAATAGATTTTGTTATTCCGTCAGAACATCGCTTCGAGCAACTGTTGAGCTTGTTGAAGTACGTGAGAATTAAGAACTGTTATCTGCCTTACTGATGAAGACTTTGACGGATGCATGCGAATCGCATGAAGATAAATTAAACGTGCTTTTGGAAGATTGCTAATACGAGATTGAGGTTCGTCAGTTGTTGTGTGAGATGCCATTGTAAATATGTCCGCGACAGAGGTTAGGAACACTTAAGAGTTGCCATTAATGCGAACGAATTGCTGTCTTTTATAAATCGACGGCTGGCGAGTCAGTCACGAAGACACATTTCTAGTTCTCACGGCGGCTACTATAAACATGACTGTAGTCTGAGATGAGCTGTGTTGTGTGGTGGAAGTTTACCGACGTTTTTCAGAGGACATTGCTGTCATTATTATCAGGGCGATGATGGTGAAATCAGTAAGCATCTCTGAAACATTAGCAAACTTCTACCAGACAAGGGGATTGTGACCAAACCTTGTGCTGTATGGTACCTGTGTAGTTAATTGACTCCTCAAATATTGTATGGATGAATAAACCCCATGACTGATGAGGGATAAAAGTTAGCAAAGTTCGCCTTGTTTGTGGACAAATACGTGCGTTCGTCATATAGACATCTCGGATTTATATTCTTGTCGGCGTTGTTAATAATCCAGATTTGTTTTTGCTGGGCTTCGAAGTAGTCTAAAACAAGGATGTTTGACTATAACGCAGGCTTCTAATTTGGAGAAATCATTAAATTATAATAATAACTTTCATGTGGAGTACGTTAAACAAATATATAGACATATTTTTGTCATGAAAGTTTTGCCAGTTCATGGTATGAACAGAAGATATAACTAAGACTGGAATGTAAGCTGATAACAAGTTAACTGTGCATACTTCTGCTCCTAATCTGTGTTTTGCATGGAAATAACTGCTGGTCGCACCCGATAGTCGCTGTCATGTTGTGATGCTTTTGCCTCAGTTACATCACTGCACATTATGTTCTGCTCTTTCATTTCGTCATTTATTTTCATTGGATAAAGTGCTGCTGTGGGATCAGACTCGTATGATGACCTCAACATTATTTTACAAGGTAAGCGAATTTGAGTTGACAAAATTTCAAAGTTAAGAAGCGTTTTCCTTTATTTTTAATATATTTCTATTTGATATCAAATCACGTTTGACTGACTGACTCTGTGTCACAACAGCCCGAAGCCGAGCCTAGGCCTCCTCCCATTTGGAGGGTTCTTATTCTCTTTTTGAAGTGTGCATTTATGATTAATGAGTGATAAGCCCACTGCCTCTGCACAAATTCTGCTCAATCCTGATTTGTATGCTAGAGCCATCTAGTAGTGAATCAGGAGAGACTTATGTGAGAAATGACCGCTGAATTTTGCTTATGAAACATCTCGTTCATGCTCGTAAGGTTTTTTTACATGCCGTAAATCTATGACATGGGACCAACGACTTTACTCCCCCTCCGAAGGAAGTTGTGCTACGGATTTTTATCACCCTTAAAAATCCATCGACCTCGGCCGGGTATGAACCAGGGTCCAGTGGCGAGCACGCCAACCACTAGTCCACCGAGGACATCAAATTACGTTTACGACACAGAAAGCCTCCAGTGGATCGAATACAATACAGAATCTGGAGTTTTGTTGGTCTTCCCCTTTCTACCATGTTGACAGTTTAGTAGGATAAACACGTTTAAGACTTATATTTATTTAAATATTTCTTACCAATCAGGGGCAGTATTGAGAAAATCTGAGTATTTTCGTTTGAGTTGCATGTTTTTAAAACGGGTTTAATGGACCGGTTTGTGCTTCAGTGTGGACCTCGTAACCAAGGCCCATGTAACTGCGTTCAAGTGGTTTCGGAGTTTAAACTTTCCGAAGGACATGTAGATCAGCCAGACCTCTCTCTTACTTTTATGCCGTCCAGTGAAAGAACGGGGAGAATTTGAACAGTTCTCACCTACCCTTCAATTCGTAACCTTCGACAGCGTTTTGTTCACACAAGGAGCTCAAGGCGAACGGGGGAAACCTACGAAGAGGCGATTTATTGTGGATCGATAAACCAAGTTTCGATCTCACAAACGAGTGAGCCCGAACCTAACAACCGTGCAGCAGTTTAATTGTGTAGACGTGTGGCATACACAACTAGGCCTCCTGAAAAGGACTAATGGCGTAATGCAGTTGAGCGAAGCTGGCGGCAGAGTGCACTCTTGCTCCGGGTTATGAATGCCCCCACGTTGAATTTCGTGTTCCGGCCTTTTATCCTGACTGATATTTTTGGTGATGGTGATAAAGCCTCTCAGAGAAATTCTGAAATATTGTTGCAAAATGTGCTCAATTATTTCCACGTTTTTCTTAGTTTATGATACACAGTCATCCACCAGTTCAATGCTTCACAGCTTACATAATACCGAAAAGTCGTTATATAGAGAAAGAAACATGTTACAGCACTTCAGTTTTGTCCCTAGAGTACAAAATTGGCTCCTCGTTCATAGAGCATTGTCTTCCAGGAAACACCCCTTAACTGTTACAGTGCAAATTAGTTTAGGGGTTCTCAGCCTGCGGCCCGCCGATTTATTATTTTCTACTCGCTTACCCACATTGGAAGTGTCACATTGACCTGGAATTAAGAAAGATTTTTCTGAAGTTATTTGTTTGGAGCACAGCGCTATAAGGAAGCGAAACATGGTCAGTGGGAAAGCCAGAAAGAAGAAGGATAGAAGCATTTGAAATGTGGTGTTATAGAAGGATGTTGAAAATTAAGTGGACTGATAAAGTACGAAATGAGCAGGTCTTAGACAGGACAGGCGAAGGAAGAAGTCTATGGGAAAATCTTACGAGAAGAAGAGATAGGATGATGGGACACATTCTGAGGCACCCAGGATTGGTTAATTTGGTAATGGAAGGAACAGTTGAAGGGAATAATTGTAGAGGGAGACAAAGATTGGAATATGTCACGCTGATTTTTGAGGATGTGGACCGTACAAATTATGTGGAAATGAAGAGATTGGCGCAAGATGGACAAAAATGAAGAACCGCAACAAACCAGTCGAAAGGCTGATGACAAACAAACAAACAAACCTACATTGAACTCGAATGAAAAAATTACCACCTTAAGAGAATATTTAATAATTAAGGGAATTATTAAAAAAGTTTGAGTAGTATGCGAACATGTTTGCAAAATCAGCGTCGTAAGTTTTGGGCGTTAAACTGTTCCAGTTGGTAGCATTGAGGCGTATCATGTCCTTTTATCACATTCAGAAACTGCTTCCGTTCGAAAGTTAAGCTACTTTGTACCTGACTATTTCTTTCGAACTGCCTTTGATCTGGCTTATTCAGATCAGAGAGGTACACAAACCCTACGATTTCGTTAAGGTCCTAATCGACGAGGAGGAACAACAACCCCC
>NW_019060245.1:265527-329380 GCF_000696155.1 Zootermopsis nevadensis
AGCAACGGTAGCTGAAGGTGACAAATCACCTCCATCTATTACCAAGGCTAAGAATTTGTGGAGTGTCTCATCCATTCCCCATACGCATTCATGACATGTTGCTTAAGCGAGGGGCAAATTTATGTTTTTGTAAAGAATAGCTGGTTTCAGCTTCACCACATTATTAAATGACACGAATTCGCAATTTCAGGAGAGTGTGTTATTGGAATAATCAAGCTTTATTATTGATCGATAGGTATCGATTGTAGTGCTGTATTTGACAAGACGTTTCGAAAAGTGAACTCGTCTTGTCTATCGTCGTACAGCGATGAAGGATCAGTGCCATCCAGCAAATCGATTGCGTTAATTGTACTTCCACGGAAACTTATTCCTTTATGAATTGCTGTGAGTACGGCATTGCCTTCCATTAGATTGTTATCAGTTCCTCGGATACTCGTGAAACCTAACGTTTCTTTATGAACGAGAGCGAAAAGATGAAATGGGACGGTGTTATTAGGGTTTTAAATTGTGTATTGGATGAATCTGGCCCAGAAAAACTTATTGTAACCACGATAATAAACGTACCGATTCCATAAAAGACAGGGAATATCTTGATTAAATAATCTACTGTCAACGTCTTTAAAAAGAAAGCCTTTTTTTAATGGAATTAGAACATGGTGTTTTTGTGTCCAAAGAAAATCTTAGGTTAAGTTTTGTTCAAGATAATTGAAAGCAAGAATATTAGAGGCCTGTCATTTTCAGTTGCTGACGTTAGCAATGTGAACAATTTTATTTTATTTATTGGAAGCTTATATTTTTGGATTGTTTTTCTGTAGGAATATATTTCCTGGATGTGAAATTTGTTTTCAGTGTAGCTGACGCCAGAACGATAAATCAGTAGAAGTTTGCTACAGTTTTGTTTTGTGTCAAACACCATCTTATGATCTTCAACTTCCTTTGCATCAGTCCTTCATTGCTCCGCTATAAGTCGAAACTTTATATCTTTAGCTGCGTGTATACAGGGCTAGTCTAAATGATGTTTCCAATTTGAAACACATGTTATTAACGTGTAATGAAATTCAGATGCACAAAATTGGAATCGATGGAAAGAGAAACTCTCCAAGTTTATGTTGGTATACTTCGCTGCCGCGTAGTAAAACTCTTCGCCGCCAGGGGCGATATTAGAGTAAATGGCTGCCATCGAAGACAGGGGAGCCTTTTGTGTCCTGGATTTCCGCGTTCACCGGTCTGTTATTAGTGTGCAACGGCATTTCCGAACCACGTTTGCGGCAGATCCACCCAGTGGGCATACAATTCGTAAGTGGTATTCCGAATTTAAGAAAAGGGGCTGCATCTATAAGAGAAAATCAATCGGCCGCCCGTCAGTAAGCGAGGAAACAGTGGAGCGGGTCCGTGCAAGTTTCACACCCAGCCCGCTGGATGTGTGCCGAGTTACCAAGGGGGCTCACATTGAACACCTGTGATGTACTGAAACAAAACTTGGAGAGTTTCTCTTTCCATCGGTACCAGTTTTGTGCGTTTGAATTTCATTGAACGTGAGTAGCATGTCTTTCAAATCGGGAACATAATTTAGACTATCCCTGTGTATGAATTTTCCCCGTTTTACGTTATCACAAAATAACAATACTGAAACATTGGGTATGCCACCTCCTTTGGAAACCCATCTAGATTTTGAAATGAGAGAAGCTAAGAGTGAAAAAACTTCATTATCATTCGATTTACGCTCCAGAAACATAAATTATGTGTTCCTTTGTCGACAGTTGCGAACATGGTGTAAAGTCGACAGAATATGAATTTAAGTTACAAATTCTTTCCGAAAATAATGTGTCACTACTGTCACTAATACATTGCCGGTCACAGTGGCCGCGCGGTCTCAGGTGTGGGCTTCGTGCTCTTGGGTTCGAATCCCACTCAAGGCACGGATGTTTGTCCGCGTCTTCCTGTTTCGTGGTGTCTTGTATTCAGGTAGAAGCCTTGCGACGGACTGATCACTCGTCCAAGGAGTCCTACCAACCATCTAAATAGATCAAGAAACCTCCGAAAGTGGGCCCCTATGTTCCACACATCAACGAAAAGGATATAAAGATGAAAAAATAAGAAGACTTACCACATTCACAGTTGGAAGCGATAGAAGAAATTCTGACTCGATTGAGTTTTACGTACGCATGAGCACGGTAACCCATTAGCTAAATTGTATCTTATTGTTGGATTATGAAGTCACGTTGCTTAAATTAAGCTTCAGACGCAATGTGTTTATAATAGTGACTCTTGTGCAATAGGGAAGTAAATCCTCATAATTTTAGTTGATTAGAGAAAGATGGACAGAATTGTACAGGCAATCTAAAGTGAAAAGAGTTTGTACATCCCGCTCTGGTTCTGTCTACTGAAACCCCACTATTAGCCTTGCTACATTTTTGATTGATGATTAATACATCTTAATAAAGTTTTCAGGTTATTGTATTTGCTAAACAGGTGGCGTCGTCGTTTCTTGACTACTGTTACAGTAATTAGGAAGAGACGCTTCTATTTCGTTACCCATTCAGCCTGATCCCAGTATAAATTGTGTGTTTGAGAAAATTCCAAGACTATAATGACAGTTGTTGCACATTCATCAGCTGTTTCATTATGAATGCGCTCCATAGGTTAGAAACCTCATTGGGATTGCCGCCGTGTCGTCTTTAATGAAACAGACGCTCGATAGGAAGTTACATAGCCCGAGAACACGAGCCATGTTAAGACGAATTTAATTTGTAGTTGTTCACCTTCTCACATGAGTTCTGTGATTAATTTAATTTGAACTTGATTTTATAACTGTGGGCTGTTCTTTATGAACGACGCCAAGTCATGAATTGTTCAGACCCGTACAAAGAAGGATTCTTTCGCCTAGTTACTATGGTCGTATATAAAGTTTCCGTAATTCAATACAGACTTTCGTAAATACTCATTCGGTTATAATAAGTAATATTTCCGTCTACGCAACACATTTATTGAATATTAATTATATATTAATGACAGCTGCTGCAGTATATCCACAGCATATTTCTGTCTAATGTGACAGTTATGTGGCGTACAATTATGATTAAAAGGTAAAAATTTAGCTGTGTGATATATTTTAATACATTGTCTGAAAAGAAATGAACAGCAACCGCATCCCACAACTGACATTTAGATATCAACCTGGCGGAAAGAGGCACTTGGGCCGACCACGTCAAAGATGGGAAGACCAAAACACCACCGGGAGCAATAATGGAACAGGTTCTTAAAGACCTAAGCCGGATAGGTCCATGATGATGATGATGATGCGTGTTAAGAGATTAAAATATTCACTATTAGAGCAATAAAACAGCCACGTCTTCAAATTCATGTGTACGCCTCCAGCCAAGTGTTGTTTACATATTCCATAATTGGCAAAGAAACGCAGATGGGGGACCCCCCCCCCGGATTTGGTTACCAGTAGCATTTTCGATATTAATATAACGCACATTCCGTTATAATATACCAGACATTTCAGTTATTAACTTTTTCACAGCTGTACGATTTGGCTTAATATTTCTTTGTGCAGACGGTAAATAATAATTGTTATACAATATCACACTACAGGATGTCTAACCTGATGATCCTTCGCTTAGTTGCTGTGATTTGCATAAACATGTCTTGCCTTAGTTACCGTAGATTTTCACAGAAGGGTTCATTCACTGTTAACTGTAGACATCTATAAAAATTCCATCGTTTAGATAACGTACACTTGAATGCAGATTCCTTTACGTATTCAGTGGAGATGTACATTAAGATTTTATCACAGTGACCGCTCCTGGCGTAAATGTAATTCACTTGGTTACCGTAAACTAAAAGTGTCTTCACTTTCTTAATGGAGACCTGCATAGATTTTGATTCTCTTTGTTACAGTGAATTTTCGTGTAGTGTTACTCACTGATACCTGTAGACTCGCTTAAAGATTCCTGTGCTTAGATGCTGCAGACTTGCTAAAGATTCTTTATTGCAAAGTTAGGGGAGACCGGGGTACGTTGGAACAAAATTAGGTTTATTTTTCTCTTTAGTATTTAGTGATTATACTAAAACTCATGAGGCATTTTAACCACATATCATTTATGGGCACGTATAAATAAAGTTTGAGGGTCTGCAAAAGTCATATGTTGTGATTAATATATTGCATAAATGTGTTAAAATGTAGCTTGTTTTGTTTCCTGCTTAAAGAATGCAGGCAGATGGAAATCGGAAGGAGCAAGGTCTGGACTGTCTGATGGGTAGTAGAAAACTTCAAATTTCATTTCCTGAAAGGTTTCCTTGGCATGGACAGGAAAATGAGGTCTGGCGTTGTCATGCAACAGAATAACACTGTGCATTTCTTTTTTCAAATAGCTGATTTAATTTCGCCTAGCAGCATTCTACATATATGTTACACTTAGTACCGTGGTTCTCGTCTTTTGATAATAACGTAAAAAATGCTGATTCTTTATGAATCACCTGCTTAAATATTCCCCATTGGGTCTTTGTGTTTTTACGTGTATTATTTCAGAATGAAGAGGCTGTCCTGAATTCTAAAGGTTGTGGTAGCGGCCGGGGTTTGATTTCTTCTGACACTAGAAGCGAATGCTGTTATACCTTGAAACAGGCCACAACCGCTTCCATGCAAGATATTTCCACTCACCGTACACAATCCTCGCATGTTATTAGTCCCTACAGTGTTTTTTAAGTAGCCTTTAACAATCCTTGGGGGGCCGCAGTGGAGGCTGTACTTCACATGGCTCTGTTTGTTGGTTTATGGGCCTGTACCGCCGTTCCTAACGAGACCCTTCTCTGGCGCATTGCGGGCCCCTTCCCCTTCCCTTTCCCGGACTTTGTTCCTTGGCGTTATCTCTGCTTCACTTCCTTCGGCATTTCCTATTTCACCTTTCCTTTATACACTTCGAAGCCGTGTATCTGCTTTTCTTCCTTTGTTGTGCTGCGACGTCTTCCATAACATCATTATTTTCGGAAGAGAATTTTATCTCCCCAGTTATATTTGCTTTTGCACGATCCTGTTTTATTTACTGGTGTATTTTTGTTGCGTTGTTGATTCTCTGTTTAGCCAGGATTCTTAACAGTAAACGAAAACGCCTTTAAGGCGGTACATTGTATGATTTTGTGACTGAATAGTATCGTCCCCCGTGCAAACTTGTGAGGTGACAGAAACTTTGGCGCCCTTCAGTACAGGATCATAAATAGTAAATGATGTATGGTGTTGAGCCTTGTAAAATTACGTCGGCCTACCTTCGATAAATTGCTTAATCGGGGCAGCCGCTTAATTGGACAAGGGTTGTAGTCCCTATGCGTCCCAATTAACCGGAATCGATTGTATTGCCAATCTGAAACGGAAAACACAACGACCGTAAGATAGACTAGACTTAATTTTGTGAGGAGGCGAAGGGCGATCATGGGTTTGATTCCACAAGGACGCATGCTTCTTTACTTCAAATGACAAAACCTTAAGGGTGTATAAATCTTGAAATTACTCTTAACAAACATTTGCACGGATGGAGGTGAAAATAATGAACTCACTTGTGGCTTGTGACAGGGGTTATGCGATTTGTGACCACCTTCAAAAGTCGCACAAGAAAATCACTTGAACACTGAAACATAATACTTATTTTATTTAGTTTTGACATTCAGCGTGACAGACGTCGGATATCATATTGGAGGACAGCAGATTTGATACTTTGGAACCCAAAGTGGCAGAATTATTTGGGAATGTTCATAATGTATATTCTATCTTAGAGTGACACGTAAGAGCTGTAATTGTGAGTAAGTAGACTGAGTTCCATTTGCAGAAGAGGAATTGCCAATTTTTACGTCCAGAATGTGTTTAAAGCTACCCCGTCTGATAGCCATGCGGCACCTCGGGATACTTAAGGGCGAATATTGGCAGCATGATCATCGAGATGACCACTTATCTTCTGGTACCGACGCTAAAAATGCGTATTACTTACTGTTTCCCTGTGGTTTCGTGCGTTAGCCCAGAGATACGTCCACGTTACCGTAGTGTGGAGTGAGTGCAGTGGAAGTGTTGTGGTGTGTAACTTTGTGTCTTTCGTTTGCAGAACGTCCTGCGGGAGCTGGAACAGAAGAAGCCGCAGCTGGACGAACTTGTCCACACGGCTGAGAACCTCAAAGCGGACTCCAACCGCCAGCAACTACACGGGAAAGGTAGGACAATCGTACCTTCACTTGGAAATTGCACTGTCTTGAGTTTCCTTTGTAATGTTCACTTGTGGGTTTCTTCTGTGAATTGTTAGTAAGTAACACACAATCCTACAGAGCCATTAAATTACCTTGCCCATCAAAATGTGATCGAGCTTTCTGTAACTAAGAGACTGAGAAAACGATTCACTGATTTATATCGAACTATTTGACATCGGTTAATCCGTAACAGATCGTTTGACGGGCATACTAACTACCTTTTACGCAAGTATCGGTATCAGTAACTTACCGGCGTAGACAGATTAATAGATTTTTAATTCGCCCTTGAGATCGAATAGTATTTGATTCAGGATACGAAAAGTCGATTTATCAGCGTTTAAAACATTAATCGAGAATACGTTATGATTTAGGCCTACTGTGAAAGTCCGTAGATAATTTCAGGTTATTGTTCGTAAATTGTTTTGTTTCAAATAGTGCTTGGTCCACTGTGAAAGTCGGCAGTGATTTTTGAACGTTGCGGACGCTCAGATTCTACGCAAGTTTTGTTATAAGGCATGCAGAAATTTGTTCAATATCTCAGGTTATTCACAAACATTCTGGATAACACTGTATTTTGGGTCAGCTGTTAAAGTCCCTACTGAATTTAGAAGGTGGAGTTGGGGAAATCCAAGTTTAATATTAGTTTCAAAATACGCAGAAATTTGTGCGAAGTGGCAGGTCAGCGTTCTAGTGTTTCGTGCTGAATCTGGTAATTAGAGAACTTATTAACTTCTAAATAACAGTTACCGTCATTGAGTATTGTGTACATAAAGGGGCTAACGTCCGTCCGTCTGTCCACATGATTCAACTTGACAACTGCTGAACGGATTTGGATGAAATTTGGTATAGATTTTATGCCATTCGTACTTTCCGATTTCCTATAATTCGTACTACCAACGTGGAGAATGAACGAACTTGTGAGGTGGCAGCGACTCTAGCGCCACTTGTACAGTAGGGCCATACAGTTATGCATGGCCATGTAGACTTTCAAGAAATACAGGACACTGTAAAAAGTATGCTTTTACGTTGTAAAATAAGAACAGAAAGGCTGCATAAAATATTTTAATATCACCAGGATTGAATCTTGTGATTCAGTGTGTATGAGCAAAAAATACTAAGACAGAGCTACATTGTTATTGATCTACATTACTTAAAGAAGACATTAAGAACACGTGATGTTAAACTAAAGTAATGTAAGTGAGATGAGTGGAATCAACTTTTACTACTGTTTGTTCTTTTAAAACTAACAAGTCAACAGATATTATAGCATAGGCTAGATATTTAATTTATTGATCAGTTTGCATTACGAACTCAGGGCCCTCTGAATCTACGTACTTCGCTCAAGAATCAGTTTTCGACAAACAAATAAATCAGCAGAGAAGACATTTAATATCTAAAACGCAAGTCCATGCATTTTAATGATAATAGTGGAAAATATGTACGTTGCAGTACAATTTTCTATTTATTTTGTGAATAAGCAGATAAGTAAGTTAATGAACCCTATGTTGAAGAGATCCGCTGATATTTTACACTATTTGAGATTTTTGCTGCTTTCATGCGATCGATACTAATGTTGACGATGGCGTGGTGTGTTGGTGATTTTTAGTTTTTATTTCAGCTAGGGGCGTTCAGAATTCATGATAACACTTTCCATTTTATGAAGCATTTTGGTCACGGAACAGAATCCTAGTAGATTTCGCCCTGATGACGGAGGCAGTATGACCTCTGCAACGTTGGTAAACATCAACCAGACTACACAGCGCAACAACCCAGAAGATAGAATTCTTCATACTCATCGCTGTGAAAACCTCAAATTATACATAGAATCCTAGTAATTTTCCAAAAGAGAATTGCCCCTTGTCTTAATGCCGTATTCTTGCAGAATGTTGCTATATCAGTGCATGGTTGTATCACCATTTAGATTGTCACGTAATAACGACTCATTGTCGTTTTATCTACTTTATTACACAGTAATTGAGTCACATCTCTGCTATCTGTTAAATTAGTGGCCTTTGCGTTATATCCTGTTAAACAGCTTCTTAATTGCTTTACTCATCCATTCGAAACTTGGAAGACTTACCAAATGTGCTGAAAACCATCCGAAAAGTTAACTGTGGGAGACGTCTTGCGCAAGCGCAAGGCGTTGATCCTTTCTAGGTTACACCGTTTCTGCGTACGAAACGCGTAGCTGGACCCGGAATACGGTGCCTTTCAACCATAACTTAGGATATACGCTAACGGGATTTTGTCTTAGTTGAAGGCCTTGACGTGTTGAGACTAGGGAATTTTGCTGCTGGAGGGAGGATAATCTCATCAAACAATGTGTCCTTTGCGAAACTTTGGTTGGATGGGTGTCTGGGAGTTGTACCCGGAAGGGTTGGGGTAGCTTTGGCTAAGAGCCTTCATGATTGCGTAGTAGGCGAGCCGTGTCCCTTTTAAATTACACCCGCCGCTTGCCTTACAACTGAAGAGAAGTAGGATTTGAGGTTTTAACGGCGGTGAGTCTGAAGATGGCTGTCTTCTGGGGTTTTGCGCCATGTGTCTTGTACAAGTTTACCGACGTTTCAGAGGTATTCAGTCAGGGTAGTCGACACCTGTGGTGTCGACTTGACCACCTTGTTAGGGGGAAATGTGCTCTTATAGGTAATTTTATAGATGATACGCCTCTAAACCTGGAAGAAAAATGTACTTTTATTGTATTGAAGTAAGCTAATAATAAACTGCCCAAGGCAGTACTGGACAATTACTGTGGCGGTAACAGGGTTGGGAAAGACCTAAAATCTATATTAATCACTGCGCAACTATTTTGACCAGTTACAAATCCATTACATTGTGCCCCATCTTTTTTATGATGTGTAAAAAATGTGTCTCCGTCTAACTGCGGCCGCCTAATTGTCTTTCACACAGATTATACATGAATTAATATGAAGCATCTTTGAAATTATAGTAGTAGGGGAAACCGAAGGGCTCAGAGATAAATCTATCTTAGTGTCATCGTTTATATCAGCAAATTTTTGCGTGGTGTGATTATAAACATTCTTGTGTTTTTAGATTGCATTAATGTCTTGTTTCTTGAACAGGGTAAAATCGGCGAGTTCATTTCATAATATATAGGCCTACCAATTAAAGGTGTTGATCAGGTATACTTGATGATAGTTTAGGTTTTGACGGCGTTGAATATACGGGTTGTGATATAGGTTGTGACACACTGCAGCCTTGAAAGTGGTTAGAAAAGCACAGGCTGAAGATCAACGCGTTTGAAATAATATTCACAGCGCCATAATACTTGTATGGGTACCGGGAAAGAATAAAAGAAGAAGAAGAAGATCATTCAGCGAATGATAATGCGCGCTCTGAAATACAAAGTCAGCTATTTTGATACGATAAAATAAAAAATATAACAAATGAACCTGTAATGTCGATTCTTTAATTTACTTGTATTTGTTTGTCATTAAGTAACGGTTATTGAAAACTGAAACCGAAATCGTAAATTTTGTTGACAGATGAATTTAATGAAGTTAGACCAGCGTACCCCCACTGAATCACTACTGGAACCCGCGGACCCATGAGCCATTTTTACGATTTGAGTCTCCAAACAATACACAGTTACGAAATATTTTATTTAATTCACATGCGAAAAATATACAAAAAATCGGAATTTTAATTTTTATGAGAAGATTGATGCTGCATCTCAGCGGCTAGCTTTTCAGAATTTGGTTTTATTGCTTAGAGTTTAATTCTGAGGTCAGATTCTAAATTTATAAAGAGGTTTTCTATATTTATTTTTTAGGTTCAAAAGAGCTGAGAAAGCTTTTTCACATAAATAGATTGTGGGGAATGGAATTAAAACATTCAGTTACTTTTTACGATAATTAGGGATAATCCGTTTCGTACATGCAGCCAGAGACTTTTTTTTAAAATGAAGTTTCAGTGCACTATCAATAGAAATTTAATATAAGCCATTTTCTTCTGCTGCTGTCAGTCCCGTTAATTTGTCATTATCTACTTTAAACGGACCTTTAATTTAATTTCTACTTTCATCTCGAGGTGGAAAGTACTCGCGAAAATTCCATCGCAGATCTTGCAGACGCTGGCTAAAAAATTCCAAGAATTTATTTGATAATTTTTCATCAGCAGATTCCAGGGAGGTCTTTAGGTTTGAAAAAGAATCGAAATTTCATTTTGATAAGCGACGAGCCCACGGTTTCAGCGTTTTGATCATTCCCTCGATCTTGCCTTTGACATTAAAAATTCTGATGCCATCTACTTGCATGCTCCAGTTGAGTGCATTTAAATTAGCGAAGATGTTCGCCTAATTCTTCTGGCATCTTCTTAGTGTCTAATGAATGCAACATTGATGCCATATATCTGAAGGGATATTTCCCCTTATTCGTGCAATGAGTCCAGTTAGTCTCCCAGACATGGCACCTGCCCTATCTGTGCTGATTCCTACGCATTTCGACCATTGAATTCCACTTGACGTCAGAAATTAATTCCAACTCTTATACCCTTCTTCAGCAACGGTATGTGTCAAAGAGCGGCAGAACAATAAATCTTCAATTATTTTTTCCTCAATTTCGTATCTAACTTAACAATACACGAGATTTGTTTGTTAAGTCCATACTCTCATCCACCTTGTAGGCTATAATTCTGACTGTTTTTCTTACGTTGTCTGAAATCCACAGTTCGTTTGTTTACTGTGCCGTTAGACAGTGACACCAAATTCAAATCTTTCACTGATTTTTCTCCGACCATTGCACTAACCATGGCTTTAGCAGCTGGTAATATTAGTCCTTCAGCGATTGTATGAGGTTTTCCAGCTTTAGCTATGAACATGGACACCTCATACGACGTTTTCACTGCATTTTAATTGCAAGTACCCGTTGCGATATTCTTCGTTAGTTTCCTACTTTGTCGGAGCTCTCGTTCTTTAATCTGAGGCAAAGAAAAGGAGATTACGAAAATGTTCTCACTGTATCGATTTTTGGTAGGAACTCGAACATGAGCTGTCTTTATCTCCACTTTCGGCAAATGAGATAGGTAACAGAACAGTACTTTAACCTCCGAATATTTCTGTTTAATTTCTTTAACCTTATTTTTCTCAAACTCCTTTTCTTTTCCTATAAATTCGTGTTTTATGTAACAAATCGTCTAGGCGTGTAACGAACTTTAATGGCCAGATTATATCACCTTTTATTCTCATTTTATCCAGAACAAATTATTCCTGAAGATTTCTGTCTTCTGGGTTGTTGCGCTGTCTAGTCTGGTCGATGTTTACCAACGTTTCAGAGGTCATACTACCTCCGTCATCAGGGCGATGAGTATGAAGATGTGTCTTCTGGGTTGTTGCGCTGTCTAGTCTGGTCGATGTTTACCAACGTTTCAGAGGTCATACTACCTCCGTCATCAGGGCGATGAGTATGAAGATGTGTCTTCTGGGTTGTTGCGCTGTCTAGTCTGGTCGATGTTTACCAACGTTTCAGAGGTCATACTACCTCCGTCATCAGGGCGATGAGTATGAAGATGTGTCTTCTGGGTTGTTGCGCTGTCTAGTCTGGTCGATGTTTACCAACGTTTCAGAGGTCATACTACCTCCGTCATCAGGGCGATGAGTATGAAGATGTGTCTTCTGGGTTGTTGCGCTGTCTAGTCTGGTCGATGTTTACCAACGTTTCAGAGGTCATACTACCTCCGTCATCAGGGCGATGAGTATGAAGATGTGTCTTCTGGGTTGTTGCGCTGTCTAGTCTGGTCGATGTTTACCAACGTTTCAGAGGTCATACTACCTCCGTCATCAGGGCGATGAGTATGAAGATGTGTCTTCTGGGTTGTTGCGCTGTCTAGTCTGGTCGATGTTTACCAACGTTTCAGAGGTCATACTACCTCCGTCATCAGGGCGATGAGTATGAAGATGTGTCTTCTGGGTTGTTGCGCTGTCTAGTCTGGTCGATGTTTACCAACGTTTCAGAGGTCATACTACCTCCGTCATCAGGGCGATGAGTATGAAGATGTGTCTTCTGGGTTGTTGCGCTGTCTAGTCTGGTCGATGTTTACCAACGTTTCAGAGGTCATACTACCTCCGTCATCAGGGCGATGAGTATGAAGATGTGTCTTCTGGGTTGTTGCGCTGTCTAGTCTGGTCGATGTTTACCAACGTTTCAGAGGTCATACTACCTCCGTCATCAGGGCGATGAGTATGAAGATGTGTCTTCTGGGTTGTTGCGCTGTCTAGTCTGGTCGATGTTTACCAACGTTTCAGAGGTCATACTGCCTCCGTCATCTACCAGACTACACATCCCAGGAAACTGAAATTTTCATACTCATCGCTGTGAAAACCTCAAATCTTACAAGTTATTTTTGTTATCGGAATGGATTCGAAGCGGATTGCATTTGTTATTGCTCTGACTCATTTCCCAGTCTGAATTTTTGTGAATTCGTTGCCAGCTACGTGTAGATTGAATTGATGGATAAATGGGGAGATGAAATGGAGTAAGGGCTTTTTACAGTTTGTCGGGCACCTACGTTGTTTGGAAGGCGTCTTAATTCTAACGTAGTTTGTTGTTATTACCCTAAAAGCCTATAGTACTATGTGATCCTGTCGTTTGCTGATTAGGGTTTAAAAAAATGTTCGTGTTTGTGATTTGCACGATAGAAATAATTACAACATGATAAAGAGTTGTACACACATTGTCTCGATTCTGAAGGGTTCTGACGGTGTTTTACAATGTGGATTACTGAGTTTCTTGATTCGTCCATCGTCTGTTATTGTGAAACACGCATCGTTTCGAAAACTGGATGCCTTCGTCTTCAGGTATGAGGAAGAGAAGCACCTATTTTAACTAACTCAACAGAATAGCTGCCCCTCCCACCTGACACCAGAGGACAAAGACATCCGGTCTTTGAAACGTTCTGTGTCTTTGGAATACCAGACGATGGATAAGTCCAAATACTCAGTAATCCATGCTGCGTTTTATCATTACGTTCAGAGGTTTAAGCATATAATTTTCAGACAGACTCTGCCAGTGAGTGTACATGTGAATTTAGGGGGTTGCTATGGTAACAGTCGTGTCGAATGTACGGTAATCTGACGAATAAAGCGGGCGATAATCGTAGTATGTACAGGGCAAAATTCCACGCCGCGTTTATGTAGCTGGGTCATGTTTAAATGGCAGTTCTGCTGACTGTCTGCTGCAGTCGACGTGACTCCAGTATACAGACTGCCATGAGAGAGTATAGATGGCAGGGAAGTAAAACTACAGTACTTGTCACCAGATGGTGTTAATTCGACGCCTTGACTCCGATAGTGTTCAGATCTCACAGTATTGGTAAAATGGAGACGATGAGAAATATCAGCTTCTGTAGCGGAAATCGAACCTCTTTCGTCAAGCCCAGAGCCTCAGTTATCATTTCGTCTGTTGTGTACTTTAAACTCAGAGTAAATCATGGTGGTTAGATCGACGTACTAATGCAGTTCCAAAAGAGAACAACATATTTGGTCAACTTTCTTTAACAAGGCTTATAGAAGGTATATCGGAAATTAGATATTTAGGTAGGTCTGCTTAAGTCAGAAAATCTCTCTTGAAACACTGAGATAGACGAATCTTTATCTTCGAAATATAGTACAATACAGTACATAAAATTAAATAATTAATTGTTAAGCTTGCTTTGGATGGTAGCCCAAACTTTTGCCTCAAATAAACACGGAGAAGTTTATTGAGACAACCGTGTGTTGAAATAAGCCGTAACATACTTTAAACACATTGTAGAAATATATTAAATTCGCTGCCATCTTGTACTAGAAACGTAACTGTACTGTAGCTCCGTCTGTGGAACAGAAACTTTGCATGCTGATGGCAACGTTCAAAGTAACTGCTCGTAAAATAATTAAGTGCATTATTAATAATGGTTACAGCAAGCAGGACAGGCAACAGTGCTTAACGCTTAATAGGATACTTAATAGCTATTGTTCTCTAAGCTCAGTATTGTCTTTCCATCTTTTCCCAGGTGTCCTAAATAATAACCAGGCTTCTTGATGCATCTGTTGTTCCCCGTGCTTGCTACATGTACCACCCGTCTGAACTTTATCGCTCTAGCAGTAACAGGTTTTAGTCACAAGGTTTTGAGTCAGTAACAGTCTGTAAAGTGGAATAGACTTGTAGTATGTGTTCCGAAAGAAATGAAAGGAAGGATAGGAGATTTCTCAGCGGCAGGAAGTTAGGAAAAGGAAAGCAACAGAGTGGAACAAGAGGGGGAAATGAATTAAGTTGGCAAGAAGAAAGCAAAAAAAAAAAAAAAAAAAAAGCCTAGTGTGGCTTATTTTCTCCTTTATCGGAATCCTTTCCGTTCCTCTCAAATAATCCGTTGGAAATTGGTATCTCTAGTGCAACGAAATATGGCTGTGTTTTTTCTTTACTGCGTTTAATGTGAAATACCAAGAAGAAAGCAAAAACAGAGAATTTTAATGTTTTGTTTTATAATGATTAGATATATACCGCATATTGATTAAACCAAAAGGATTTATCCCAACGAAACAGTATAAGAAACACATTCGAAACGTATTATACAGAGCGATTCAAAAATTTAGGGCCAAACTGAAGGAGCGTATAGAGGGACTCAGAGAGAACAACTTTCGAATAGGAATTCATGTCCTCCGATGTTATCTTGAGTCAGTCCAGGCCATTGAAGGTAGGGAAGTCTGATGACATACCGCTGAAATAATCGTACTTTGCTATTCTCCTACTACCTGAATTTTGTTTTTTATTAATGTACAAGGATAACATTAGAAATCTTACAAACCAAATTATTTCAATGGCCTCGACTGACTCAGGATAACTTCGGAGGACATGGATTCCTGTTCTCTCTGAGTCCCCCTATACGCTCCTTCAGTTTGGCCTTAACCTTTTGAATCACTCTATATAAAGCTTCTAATGATAATGATCAGATATATACTAATCACTTCAGAAATTTTAAACGTAGAGAAGAGTTACATACATTTAGCATTTAAACATACATCGCCGTATAAACTGAGCGACTATTAAGTGGTCACACCAGAATTGGAGTTGGTTATCTGCGCATTAAAGGAATCTGTCTTTTGTTGTAGATAAAATGAGTAGACGTTCAAATAACATGAGAATGGGCAGTAAAGGAGGGTGTCTCTGTTCTTATTGTTCAGCTAATATTATTTGGCATTCATCTAAAGGGGTGTCTGGTTCCATCTGTAGACAGGTTAAATACATGTTTTAGTTCCATGTTTCGGTTGCTATAAGAATAAACTAGGAAATATAGGCATGGCGTAACAATTCCGGCGCGTTGGCCACAATCTGACCTATGAACTTTAACACAGGTAACCGAAGTAGCCTGGAAATTCCGCATCTAGTTCCATCAGCCCATAAGCGCAGGTAAATGTCATGAAAGTCCAGACAGCTGTTCACGAGTTGTTTCATGAAATTGTACGGAGAGGCAGACAGAGTGACGTGTGGAGTGACTTTAATTGTTCCCAGCCAGCTCCTTAGGGGTGCGTACGCATCTAAAATAATCGATGAGCTGAAGATCCATTTATAAACATTACAAGTGCGTTTATAAAACAGCGTTAAGTTACAATGCCTTGATAAACATTTAAATGCAGTGTAATACAGTAGATAGAAAAGTGTGATGTGAATGTGGCAATCAGTAACAGGGCTGGAACTGGTCTGTGGTAGCAAGAGGAAATTTGTTCCTTAGAACATAATGATGATAACCTTGAACGTCTGTTCCATGCTTACCGGATTTAAAAAAAAATAATAGGAATATTATCCCACCAGGCCCAAAATCACTTAACAGCAATTGATCACCAATCATTTGCTTAGATATGTCATCGGGCGAAAAATATTCAACGAAAATAAAAGCATAACTAATCTTAAGACAAAACTGAAAATAGTTTTGGACCTAAGAAGTGGACGAACTTCCTGCAGACAAAAAGCAGCTGCAAACGGTACTACAGAAAGCGGTCGAAACTTCTCCCCATTAAACTGTTGTCATGCTATTCAACCGCGCAAGATAAATTGCCGCTTGATCAGAAGAGATCATGATTTCTTACTATGTGACACGACGTAATATGCCAATGTGTGTTTAATACTTTTTATTTCCCGTCTTTTTTGATGGGTAATTTACTAGTATGTCCAAAATCTTGCACAATACAGAGCGTTTGAAAAGATATGTGTATAATGCTCGCTGTGATATTCTATTATGTCGACTGCTCATAGTTTAGACTCCTTACTTGAGTTTCACATAGCTTCAGGCTGCAGCAATGAAATCTGATGTTATTTATGTTCGATTTCTACTCGTTATAAGTGATCCAGAAAAAAAACGAGATTGTAGTAGATTCGTAAGTTTCCCTGTACTAATTATTCAGCAGATAATTAAAGAATTCTGTCACAGGGCAGCAGATTTTCTGAAAAAAATTGAAGATCAATGGAACATTCGTAGCCATTTCTTCCAATAAGAGGGTTTACAATAAAAGAATAGCAAATCCCATATGTTTCATCCAAAGTTGCTAATGTCCAACGCTTAGCTGTAGATGAAGATGTGTGGATAATGAATGTTCTCATCTTAATGAGTTCCGTGAAAATCAGGGAATGTGTTCGTCGGTTTATTGTTCTTTATTTATGGTCGTTATTAATCCATCCTCTTACTATTTACCGTATTGTATAGATTATTTGAAAAGTGTCGAATTTAGTGGTCGTGTCTTTAAGGCATACACACAGGGATCACAAGTTCGGATTCTGAACGGGGCGTGGATATTTGTTAGCGTCTTTTTTAATTGCATTACAGAAGAAAATTCGAAGATTACTTGTTCATCTCGTCATGTTTTCCCGACTGTTCTTGCAAGAGTCAGTATAGTAAACCTGCACTACATATTATCGGTTCGTTGTTATTTTCGATTACTGTGATTTGTGGGTTCTTTAAGGGATTAAATGAACACTTAATGGAATACTAATGTATCATTTGAAGTTTTGTGACCTATTACTTTGAATGTACGACACTTTTGTTAAATGTTGTTATTAGTATCCAAGGTTTAATTTATTTCAAGGTTTACATTGTTTAGAGGCTTAAATATACTTTATAAGAGTATCTCTCTTAGAGAAAATTATCTATATAAAAGTTGTGACGATAAACGCACGTTATATCCTAATTTTTCCATGGAGTTAATTGATTTTGACAGTAGGCCCAAATATTTAGTGTACGCCACCGTGAGCGTTCTCAGGCTGCTGCGATTGGTCTACCCACCGACGCTCGCTTGCCTTGCAGCTCCTGGCATAACGTCATACCGGGGCACATTAGCCACTCTGTGTGTCATGTCGCCTGGAGGCGCTGCAACGGACCTGTCGCTCATTCAAGGAATCCGCCCTCTGAGTCAAAACAGATCACAGTATCATTTTCGAAGTCTGAAAGTACCTGAAGTAGTCCGGTTCTTCAAATTATTGAAGTGAATTATTGCAGCCATCTTCAAACTCACCGCCGTGGAAACCTCAAATCCTACAAAGCTGTGGGAGGTTTTTGATCACGATTATGAACCTGCGGTTCTCACACTAGAAATGAAATCCTTATGTCAATTACAGTTGTTCCAGACTTCGTTAGATAATTCGTCCACTCACTGTTGACTGCAAGGAACTGGTAGTTATGTGACCACCCTGCTCTGACCAGGTCGATACGAGGCCCGTTGTTTGCATACGCAACCTACAGGACCAACATAATGCACCGTATCTTTAATTTCGTTATATCAACTGCTGAGGTAATATAAAATTGAACTTTGTTGGAGGTCATGTGGGTGGCACTGAAGAAAAGGGCGCATACCCACACAATTTTCTAACTGCATGCAGCGGTAACTGTGGAAATGAATGCCACCAACATTGCCATGGTGGATGATGATTATCATTGGTTTATATAAGGACATTTCTAGAATCATGTAAGGGAGCTGCCGTGGCCTGTTTTAATCTTGTATCCGACAGTTGGGCTAAAGGACTGAAGGAACACACAAGGTCTCATGATGATTGGTCTTCGGGCGCAGATTCTAACCCAGAGCCTCCCAAGTTATGGGGGTAGAACTGCAATGGCCTAAGTCAGAATAAAAATCCCACAGCATTATTTATTTCCCGCCCACCATCCACTTTGAGCCGAATGTCCATTCTGAAGGGTGAATGGGGTTGTACTGAGTTTTCTGTTTTGGTTCCTGTTTTCGGCAGGCTACCAGCTGTTGCGCAAAACATAAATAAGGAGCTCCTTTCTGATGGAATTTTTCATTCTGCAGAATTGCACGTCGAGTCTCATATGAGAATGTCTTTCTTTCACTTATTCCTGCCTGTACCATTTATTCTTCAGCCTTTTCCTTTTTATTCCACTGCTGCATTCACGAACTTCCCTCATGATTCTTCCGGAATGTGGTTGATATTCTGGCAGCCCGTTGTAAATCGATCCTTACCGACAGAGAAATCTCGTGGAACGGGTCTCTGAGCCCCCTTCTTCAATATAGCATTGAATAGGCTGCTTGTTCAGAAAATGTCTTCCCCAAAGAAACGTTTTATGATAATGGTTTTTCATACGCTGTGCTAGCCATTTTCTATTCCCTTCTCTTTGTAACAGGTGTCTCGTACCGCATTTTTGGAGGTAGATGGTTTATATATAACATTCTTAAAGAAATAAATAAAACTCCTGGAAATATAAGTGTAACGTATAGACAGATTCTTTATAAAGGTACTCGGCGAAGAAAGGCGTCCTTGTAACCCGTCTCATGCCGAATACTTTAGGATAATTAATTGTTTTGTTGGTTTTGCATGTGTTTTGTAACTCACTATTTGCATTATTGAAAACCCACAGTTAGGTTTGGTTTGTGTGTTCTAAAAAGGATAGTGGCTAACCAGTACGCCTAAAGGTAATTTATATAAGTGAAGAATAATGTTTCGTAACGAGATGTAAGTTTTAACATTTTGAATGGCGTTTAATTGTCACTAAGTTTTTCTTAAAAACAGAGTGAAAAAGTATTTAACGAATTTAAACAAAACTTGTCTCAGCTCAGCTCTACTGGATGATCAGTTCTCTGTGAATTACCTCATCTTTTCACAGTGCATTGCCAGGTAGGAGAACAAGATTGCTTTATGTGATTTCTTTGAAGTGTTTCATCCGTCTTGATCATATTATTGCGGGTACATATGTTGTTTAGGAACCCATTAACTATGACTATACCACACTCTAGGCCTTAAAATTGATTATTCCTTAAGAATGCACAGTATACAATTTATTTTTAGTGGTAAAACTTTAAATGCATGCCATGTCAGAAATATTTGCAATAAATGGTGCGATATATATAATCAATGTTCCCATTTTTATGCTATAAAGTTATCCCGGATGGGATCCAGGTTTCTCATCATGGCCGCGGGGCGTGATATTGCATATCAAGTAAGTTATTGCCCGTAGTTTAACAGAATTAAGTCCGGAATAGAAGCCGGTGTAATAATTAATAAAATTAATATTTGTCTGGTATTGTTAGGAACATAAAAGACGTTGATGATTTGCCCGTCTTATATATTGGTCACGAATTAAGTAACTTCTTAATGTAAAATGTGGTCATGTCGGACAAATATCGATAAAGTGAAATGGGCACATATTTCAGTGTTACACCTCATGTCATATTTAGTCACAGTTCTTTAACACGTTTGAGTTTTTAAAGATTCTTTTTAAATAGTTTGGCATTATCGTTGGACGCTCTCTATAAAAAGGTGTCATGTAGTCAGCGTACATCTAAGAGAGAGCAAGTACATGACTGGGAAAACTGATAGATTGGAACACTCAGGTATAAACACACGTGCCTTCTCAGCTAGACCTTCACTTTGTATACTTAACGCGAAAAAAGCGTAATTGCACCGAACTATTTTCTGTTCTTCCGCCAACGATTTGTCTCGCATTGAAACTCGTCCGCATTTCCCCACTCCTTCTTCAGAACGGCGATCAGTACGTCTGGCTTCGTAGTTTTAAATTGAACGTGTGTGGTTTACTACCTGCTCGCCAGTACGGTTGAGCGGGTCACGAAAACTGAATAAAACGTAATTAATTATTCGCATTAAAATCGATGTTACGCTGTGCCGTGTGTGGCGGTTTGTAGCGCAACCCCGTGTGTCAGCTTACTGATGGAAGCTACGAAATGTTACTGCGGTATCATGAACATATCTGGGTCACAGGGGTGAACAAATACTGTTCTGTGGCGCATCGCCTGCTGTGTCTCTTACTAGTTACGCACGCAAACCAGCGGTTTTATTACAGATCGAACGAGTGGTTTGACCACCTCTTTCGCATTTGGGAACAACTGATTTTGAATGTCAGGCCATTGACCAGCTCTCTTGAAGTTCGCAACTCTTTTGTACAAACTTTTGTCGTGGCCGATTTTTAACTCGCTTCAATTTCCTCACACTTCCTTTGCATGTCTTATGTAGTTGACTGAACGTCATTGAATGAATGACAATGAAAATTGAGTGGAGGAAGTTCTATTATTCAATACAATTATTCAAGCCTTGTTTGCCGTCCTCTTGATATGTATTATGACGTTCTTATTAAGCATGTCTAAGTACGCTCAATAATTCGGCACTGAAAATGATCTGGGAAGCGAAAATAATTTACGAGTAAATAAATAGACCGTAATAGGTGTAGATTTCTTACGGACTCTGCTGCTTGGAGTTGGACCCGGAATTCACTTTGATGGACTGAGGAAAATCATGCGTAGAGGACATCAGTCAGGATACGGATTTGAACAGGTTACCTTCCAATCATAAGTGAGTCACGCTATTGCCCTTGTAAGTCGTGTGTCGTGGAAGGGTGTGATGACGGGCGTATTGAATTTTAGTCAGAAAACCAGAAGGGAAGAGACCACTTGGGACACGTAGGCTGGGATGGTGTTGACTGGATTAATCTGGCTCAGGATAAGGACCAGTAGTGGGCTGTTGCGAACTTGTTATTGAATCTACTAGTTTCGTAAAAGACGGAGAATACCTTGACAACTGAGGGACTGTTGGTTTCTCAAGGTCTTTTCTCCGTGTAGAAAGTGTTGATGGATTCATTACCAAAAACGATAACTAATACCACAGAAATTAATTAAATTGTTATGGCCTGTGCGCGCAATGGGTTAGTATTCTACTCATTTAGAATGGCATTGAATACGTAAAAAGTATAGTTGGCCGTGATAATAAAGGTTCCGCTGTGAAGTGTTAACTCTGCGGATTACTATGGCCTAGTAAAAGGCTCTTTGAACGCCCACTCGTAATGTAAGTGTAACTATGAAGTTACGCTGCCTTTTCAGCGCTCCGCACTGGCAATTACTATTATTGAGGACGTTGCAAATAAACGCAGATGCAAACTTACGTAAGTCTGGACGTTGACTTACATTTTGATTAGACTTGGCAACGTCTCCGGCGTATCGATCCCTGGTTGGTTGGTTCGTGATGGGGACTGTGGTATGGGAGAAGAGAAGGAACAGAGGGTAAAGTTGGAAGAGAGAAAAGTAAGGGGGAAATGGGATGCGCGAAGGAAACGTCGAAGGGCGGTGGTAGGCAGACAGCAGACGGATCGAGTGTGGTGGCCTATACACACAGGACTCGTCGTTCGCTCTGTCCTCACTTTCCGTGCTATGAGTGTTTTGCATTCATACTTATCCAGTAAATATTTTCGTGTTCCCTTCTGCCCGTTAGGCGTAAGTCAGTTCTAAATTTGTATGGCGTGTCTGTGGCTTTGATTTGCAACGAGATGCAAGCTTTTGGTAGTTTTATCACTGACGACGGCTGTCTTCTGGGTTGTTGCGTCATGTTATTTGGTAGACGTTTTCCGACGTTTCAGAGGTGCTTGCTGCCTTCATCATCTGGAAAATGGTAACTCTAACCAAAAAGGCGAATCGAAATCCCACGTGGTGGACTTTACGAAACTTCATCCGATAACCCTGTTGGGGTGGTCATGTGTTATGTAGAATGGGACTCGAACACACATTTCGCTTTCTCAGATTTAGACGCCATCTTCTGTCATGTTTACAGTTACATATGACAAAATACCTTTCCAACGTAAAACATGTCAGCATACAAGGCTAAAGTGTTTCATTGCATGGTTTTGCTCCAGTTAAAGCCCCCAGGCATTCTAAATACCGGTGCTACCAGTTTTCTGAACCGCCCAAATATTCAAAATGTAGAAACTTTTCCGAGATATGTCTTTACGTTCTGGTGTTGAGCTGAAACTTCAGCCATTTGCATGTGTTATATTTTTATGCACATACTTTGTGAACGTTGCCTTTGTTATTTGTTGTAATTAAATTAGTAAAATAATTTTATCGATTGAAGTTTGTAAATTGAACATATTACCATGTATTTAGGCCCATTCATTATTCCGTAAGCGCGTTCAGTTCTTTCGGAACCGAGGTTTAAATCTGAATTAATTACTCTTCACTGTCCTGATCAAGGTTCCCAGTAAGAGGGAATGTAATTGATGATAGATCGAACAACTGAGATTGATTAATTATTTGGTCGAACTCCGGTAACAGATTAATCTGTGTTGCCGAGAGCTCATTGATATTCGAAGTAAAACGTCGTTGGTCTGAGCGGACATGGTTCCCCTCAACCTTTCCAGTCAAGACCAATGCCAATGGACAGGACAGGCTCGTAACAAAGCATTGGAAATGTTCAGCGCGGGCATGGTTTTATTTATCTGCTTATTTGACTACGCTATCGGTAACTCTCATTATTGATGTTAATTCATTTTGTGGAAACGTAAATATCATGAGGAGAAACGTTGAAGCTCTATTAGATTCCAGAAAGGAACTTGGTCTAAAGTAAACCCTGAGAAAAGTAAAGGCTACACGAGAAAACCATATTAAGGGAACAAACAAGTTCTTTAAACACTTGGGAAAGTTCGGATTTTTGGAAACGACGTTAAAAAATCAGAATTTTATTCACGAGGAAATTAAGAGCAGATTAAATTCGATAAATGCTTGCAACCGTGAAATTCAGAATTTTGTCTTCTCCGTCTTCATGTAAAAACATGGTGATTAAAACACAAAACTATAAGTTTATCTTTTGTTTTTATGGGTGTGAAACTTGGTCTCTCATGTTAAGGGAGTAATACAGATTGAGGGTATTTGAGAACGTTGTCAATGGATTGTGTGTTAACGCAAAGGATTGGCGCATAAACACAGTGTATAGATCGATTCGGAATAATCTCTCCTTAACAATTTTTGGTGTGGTATAAATTTGGTGACATGCAAGGAACGATGACATATGCATGTTAGTTCTTCCAGATAGTATTTATAGCTCTTATTATTTATATTTATGATAAACTTTTTGACTCTGCACTGCGGCACTGTAAATTGTAGCTGATACAGGTGACCATAAGTGATCCGATGCACACAAAACGCATGTGGATAGTGTGCGCTGCGAACTAGAGTGTAGCTTTTATGCGGTTTGTGTAGGTTTATCCTATGTTTGACACTGTCTGTTAAAACGATAGGCACACTGTTTGATCTCAACAGACATTAAAATAAAAGATAAGAAAATGTGTTATCATCTTCTAGCATTCCCCTGTCATCCCCTAATCTGGCATGTTTTCAGAGGTACACAAAAGAAATTTGGTCTTCCCGCTTACTGGTCTTTTTGCTGAAGAACCGATGTTATGTTCTTTGGAGTGTTTGCAAAAACGTCTCAACGTCTAGATTACATTTTGTTCGTAATATATTGCCGTTTGTAATAATTCTTTCTTTGCCTAAAATAACATTTAAACTATTTCAAAAGCTGTGAAATGAAATGAAATGAAATTAGAAGACTACTTTCCTTGAAACCCCGAAACTGGTATTATTCATTGATGTTTCTATAATAAAATTATCCGTACATCATGTTTACACTCTTAGCTACTCCAGTTTGGTTGTTTGGTCTTAATTATTACCTTCTTCTCGGGAAAATCAGTACGTTTATAATGTCGGCATTTCGAAAGCTTCCGCGTGTCGTCACCTATTTACCCAGTTGTGAGGCCCTGCTAGGCCTCTCGTCTGTTCTGATACATAGTTAATTTTAAAATTGTGGTTCTTTAGACTTGGAATCAGATTACCGCTAACCTCTACCTGCTAGCACACGATAGCACAGCACATAAAAGAACGCTTACACGCAATCAGTACTTACAGCGGGATTTGAACCCGCTGTCCAACTATTCGATTCAAGAGAGCGTGTCCTATGTGCTTAGCTGTTACGGCATTTTGCAGGTAATTCTCCTTCGAATTCATAATTCTAAAACCTTGTTCTTCTGGTATTTTAGAATTTGGTTCAGGCATTGCTATGTTTACGGTCGCCCTCGGTGGACTAGTGGTTAGCGTGTTTGCCACTGGACGCAAGTTTCGCGGATTCAAACCCGGCTGAGGTTAATGGATCTTTAAGGGCGATAAAAATCCGTAGCACAACTCCCTTCGGAGGGGATTTACGGAATGTAAAAGAACCTTTTGTAAGCAGAATTCAGCGGCCATTTCTCACCCATGTCTCTCCTGATTTTATACTAGATGGCTCTAGCAGACAAATCAAGATTGAGTAGAAAATAGGCAGAGGCCTTGCGAGGGGCTGATCACTCGTCCAAGTATTCCTACCAAATGTCGTAATATATCAAGAAACCTCGGAAAGGAGGCGGCGAAGACCCACTCTGCGTTGTAGAGCCACAAGAAGAAGAAGAAGACTGCTATATTTACTAATGCTGAAAACTTAATCCTCCCATACATTCTGTTTGATGGAAATGTTACGTAAATGTGTGTCGGTTTTCTCAGTTCATACGCTGCCATTTGCTTGCATCTAATACTTTCGTGTAATTTTTGTGTGGTGTCAATACCAAAGAATAATAAATAGGTCTACCCTACCAGGGAGACATTTAATTTCCTTTTGTTAGGTACGCGGTTTGTATCTTCCCTGGATGATTGGCAATCCTGAATGAGTTTTATGCGCTTTTTGTTAGTCTGGTAATTCGAATGCTGGGATAGTGTCAAGTTCCCGTTCAGTTAGACCAGTGATTCCCAAGCTCTTGTATTCTGCGGCGTCCTTAATGTGAATAAAGAATATTCAGACTCCCTTTCCCGTGTACATACGATATAAATGACTTAAAATGTGATTTACTGTTTTAAGAAAGATAATTACAAATAAACCTTAATGCCATCTGTGGATATCCTTTTGTGTCAGAATCTGTGCTTGTTGTTCATAGTTTCGATGCACTACATGTCTGTCTGTCTGTCTGTTTTGTGCGCTTACATATGAATCTACATATCTTGTTATCTGTAGCATGTGCTGATCACATACAGGAAATTATGAAATTTCTTCTTGTTACAAATTTTGTGATCTGACTTGAACAAAGACCCTAACCAATGTTATTATTATTATTATTATTATTATTATTATTATTGATGCTGATCTAGATAAAAATAATTGATGTTGAATTTGTGACTCGTTGACTGTTCTTTACACTGAGCCAGAAATGAAATTTCTTTCGTCTTATAATTTGTCTGAGTTAATTTGTTCATGAAAGTTTGAAAATAGGTTTCCATATACAGTTGTAACTTTTTACATGGAATTTATCGACCGATGTAAGCAATTTAAGTAAAGTTATGCAGTTATGGATTACCATCACCGTGTCCCTTTTAATATGGAACAGCCCAAAGGAGCAGGGGCAAAATATTGATGAGGAAAT
The DNA here is from genome assembly GCF_000696155.1 of Zootermopsis nevadensis. The sequence continues at coordinate 291,478 of NW_019060245.1, forward strand.
ACGTTAGGGGTAGGATAATGCTAATATAAAGCAAACGAGAAGACAAATTATGAAACGAAGGAGCAAAGAATTGGAAGTGGGATGAGGGAAATATAATAGGAAGATCCGAATAAAAAGCAAGAGGATAAGAAGAAAAGAACAAGTATGAGGAGACTGTGTTTCTTGCTTTAACAGAACACGAAACACTGGCTCTGTTGGTAACTGTACATATTGGTTCATTACATACCGGTGTTAACAGTAATAGTAATTACACCTGAGTTTACTGTCAGTCTGGCGATATTATTATCGTTATTATGGGGCGTCGTGGCGAACCATCTTTTTGAGTGTAACCTCGCACACGGAGGAATTTTACACATTTTTAAAATTGTTGCACATAGCAAATAGACACTAAGCGCTTCCAACCAACCAAACAAACTTGCAACAACTATGAGATTCAAGGTTGTGTTGATGATAATGAAGATGTCGATTGTGGTTTTGTGGTGACACCGTGCATTGCCTTTTTCCTGAAACTTTAGTACTTACCAAAATCTATACACGGCTTAACAAACAAGAATACAAGAATCAACATAGACCCGTGCAAACATCTACATGTTGTCACGGTATCGTTGCTGTGTTCGGTGAAATCTAAATCTGTTTGACCCCGTTTTATCCTTGGGCAACAAGAAAACCAACCACAAGCTTCTAAAAGTATATCAGAGCAGATGAATTGCAGATGTTCGGTACTCACGGAATTAAGTGATAAATTTTGTTTTCCATTGGAATATTTTAACAACAGCTGCAAGTTGCATTTAAATGGATATACAACTTCTCTTCAGTCCCGTTTTAATTTGCATTAATCATAAGCTCTCCTCTGCCTGTCATCAAGTGTGAAATGCGAAAGCAAATTAGTTTGCATATTTTGCAGCCAGGTTAGAGAATGTTTTATAATAGTTGTACGCTCTGTAATCAAATTAATCGTGTCGCAGATATTTGAGAAAATATTCTTCGGAAATCATGTGGACTGAAAGGCAGGTGATTAGAGAATGGGGAACATTTTATAGCGAGGAGCTTTGAAATTTGTGATTTTTAGCTGATACGTTTCTAGTAATTAAGTCCTGAATGATGTGAGGGTGGAATGTGTATCTAGCAGTGAAAACAGAAATTGTTTTAAAGTTTTGCTAGAAAGAGGAGAGACCTGAACATAGATAGGAGATAAAATTCATTTCTAAAGCAGGGTTTGATGTTATGAACTGGAAATTGCATTGGGTTACACTTCACTGACGATCCCGTAAGATCAAGGAGTATGTTAACAGTGAACACTGATACCAGCTGGGTGAGTAACCCAAACGATGGGGCTCTTCTTTTGAAGCCATTGTAATTCACATGCACCGAGTTTGCTGAATACAGTGTTCTTTGATTCATTGGCGCCAACCCGTGATTACGGAAGCAAGGACAGTTTCAGAAAGTTTAGAAAGTGATTCTAAACTGTCATGGCTAATCTGCAGAAATGGTATATTTTATTAAGATCTGCATATTTTATTTGAAGTATTTTCTGACTATATATTTTAATTTTAAATTACGACTTTCATTTACATACTCTTTTGTGATACATGCATAAAAATATAGTGAATGTCCCAAAGTAAAACTCCTGTGGACCCCAGATTTCATAACACGTAAATATGGAAAGGCTTCAAAAATATTAACGAGACGTTCATAATTTATGTTGATAATTGCAGTTATAACGTCGTAGATGTATGATTTCCGAGAAACATCTACGACGTTGAAGATTTCTGTCTTCTGGGTTGTTGCGCTGTGTAGTCTGGTCTATGTTAACCAACGTTTCAGAGGTCATACTGCCTCCGTCATCAGGGCGATGAGTATGAAGATTTCTGTATTCTGGGTTGTCGCGCTGTGTAGTCTGATCGATGTTTACAAAGTTTCAGAGGTCATACTGCCTCCGTCATCAGGGCGGTTGATGTTTCTCGGAAATATACTCTATCGTTCTTTAGAGATGGTCGAAACGTTTATAACGATTCCGCATGGCGTTTCAACCCAGAAGATCAACATCGACATCTACACCGTCGTGAAAACCTCATAACTGAATCATCGCTGTTATAAACTGAAGAATCTAAAGAACTTTCTTTAGGAACACATGATCAGTTATGATAATAAAACATACCATAAAGTAACATTCTCCTTCATTCTGGGTTGTACCACCGTGTAGTCTGCCTACACGGCGGTACCACCTACTAGACAGCCATCTTCATAGTCGCAGCAGTGAGAACCTGGAATCCTAAATAATCTGCGTTACCATAATTGCGCCGCTGAAACAAGGAAGCGTGTTGATTATCAGAGGTTCATTTGAATTCAAGATCAAGTAGCGATTGATGGTAATCAGATACGATATCTTATGATTGTATATAAACGCAGTTAATTTATGTTTGTTAAATCAAGATCGAAAATCAGTCAGGTGGAAAATAATGCTGATAAGTAAACCGTGGTTGTTTCCATTAGAAATTTTAATCCTTTCACGTTGTTAGTGGTTTCCAAATCATATCTCCGTTTAAACTGATACACTGGCTTGGAAAGTGCAGTTAGCACTCTGCATGAGGGTTTTATTAAGTGCTCTTTATCAGTACGAAACACAGGATATCAATCGGGATGCTAATTGTGACTTAATATAGCATCGTCTAGCCACGTTTCCGTAATTCGATACATTTTGAAGCTCTTAATGAAAGCGTTCCCAATAAAGTCACTACATCTGATTCTTAGAACCATAAAATAATAAAACAAAATGTATTTTGGAAATAGCTGCTGAACTATGTATCTCAGGGGCAAAGTTTGTCTCAGGTACATTGAAGTAAATACCCTGTAAAATGGTGAATAGATGGAATAATAGTAATAAAGTAATCCCAATAATTACAGGAGCAACTGGAACTGTCTGCAAGTCACTCAAAAATATTTGGCCAACATCCCGGGCTAACACGACATTAGGGAACTTCAGAAAACCGCCATTCTAGGAACATCATGCATCATTCGAAATACACTGATGTAAAATATATAATGCCTCACGCGAGATTTGTTTAATGCATGTAACACGTATAAAAAATTTCAGAAGTAGCTGCTGCACTTTGTACCTCACGGGCAAGGTTTGTCTCAGGTACATAGAAGTAAAAACCCTGTAAAATGGCGAATAAGTTTAATAATAATAATATCTCGTTGAATTCATGCTGCCATAGAATGAATCACACTTCCAAGAGAGGAAGGATAATGTACAGTTGATACTATAAATATGCTTGCACACTAGTGAAAAATACTTTGTATATGGAACCTGAGAACAGTAAATTTCATAAACGAATGCGTGAAGTGAGTACCTAAATATCGTTATTGTGATTGAACTCAATACAATATAATCTGGTCACCTTATAACTACTATTGAACAGAAAGTAGAGAATGAAGGAAAATAAACCACTCAGCTTTCACAGAATCGTGTCCATTAGGACGTATCAAATGAATGACTTGATCAAGACACAGTAGGCCTCTACGGAGAACAGTTAGAATATAAGCCCTTTACAATATTTTGCTTGAATTTGGTGTGCCTTAGAAGGTAGCCAGGCTAATTAAAACATGTTTAAATGAATCCTCAAGCAAAATTCGGGCAGGTAAACATTTATCCGATACATTTCCTATTCAGAATGTCCTGAGTAATGTCTATCGCTGCTGCTTTTCAATTTTGCCTTAGAATATGCCATCAGGAAAGTCTAAGAAAATCAGGGCGCTTTGTAATTGAATGGGACACATCGGCTGTCGGTCTAAGCTGAAGATATTAATCTGTTGGGCGATAATATGAATACAGAAATAATCTTAAGGTGTGGTATGGATATTGGTCTAAAAATAAATGTAGAATCGACAAAGTATGTGATCATGTTTCGGCATCAGAATTTAGGATAGAACCAGAATACAAGAATAGCTAATAAATCGTTGGAAAATGTGACAAAAGTCAAGTACTTGGAGACATTCATGACGAAATCAATAGAAGATTAAACACAGGGAACGCTCGCTATCATTCAGCCAGAAACCTTTTGTCCTCCCGTCTTATATAAAAGTGACTTATGATCAAAATACACAAAAGTGTATGTTTGCCAGTTGTGCTGTATGGGTAAGGGGTGGACGCAGATTAAGAAGAGAGCGTTGGGGAAAATATTTGGACCTAAAAGAGAAGAAGGCGGATCATGGAGAAAATTGCATAATGATGAGATTCACGGCCCGTACTCCTCACATGATATTGTTAAGGTGATTAACTCGAAGAGGATGAGTTTGACGGGACATGCGGCGGGCATGTGGGAGGGGAGGGGTGCTTACAAGGTACTGGTTGGAGGCCTGAAGGAAGGAAACCGCTGGGAAGACCTTGACGTAGGTCGGAGGACAACGTTAAGATTGAATCGATGGAGTGACCTGGATGCAGAAGAGTCCGGTGGCGGGGTTTTGTGAACACGGTGATGAATCTTCGGGTTCCATAAAGAAAGTGGGCTATTCTTTGACAAGCCGAGTATACAATCTACTTTACAAATAATATCCTACACTACAGACTGAGGGAATGTGAGTAGAAAATGAAACACTTTAAGCCAGCATGAGACAACAAAACATTAGAAGTGGGCGTATAATTCTAGCACCATATATATACATAGATACATATACATAATTATAGGCATGATAATGTGAACAAATACATTCAGTGAGATATAAGAAGAGTCATAGGGAATCAGATGTACCATGGTACCAGTTTGTGCCTGGAACAGTATTACAAAGGACACCATTCAATTGTGGGACAGAGGCTTCATCTGTGGTAAAACCATCACACATCACATATCACACTAGATGTCATACTTACGGAAAAGAGAACGGAAAATACATACTTAATTGACATCTCCGTGGCAAATATACTTTGTGCACAAGAATTATGAACCTCTAGCAGAAGGAATTCAGAAAATGTGACAACGAGATAAACGAGCCTTTTTGTGGCAATAGTAATTTCTTCAACTGGAATTGCTCCAATAACATTCATATAGGCACAGAACATAAGTATAAAGTTATACACATACTTGCATAAACAGCTATAATAGGCACAACTGCAATAGCCTGTAGATTCTTTATGGTTTCCAGTTGTGATATTAATGATGTATTAACTATTAGCTTAACTAGCCAGTTACTTATATAATTACCAGCCTCAAACTGACCTAGTAATTAATTGCAGTAAAAGAGCCAGAAGGTCAATAATAACAACAGCAGGGGCAGTGTGCCCCCCGTTTTCAGTTGGCTCTGATCTTCCCGCATGATGTTCCGATGGTCTCGCAGATTGCCCTCAGGTCACGGGTTACGACCGCACTGTTTTATCGCGTTGTGTTATGATGACAGAAGTATTGCAGCCTACTAATACCCCATAAATGCGGCCGTACCATGCGTCCAAGAAGTTTATGGATCGTAACAGGACAGATAGATAGATTGATACTGTCGTTCAAGTAGACGAAGACCTTTACGTTGTGTTGATATCGAGACCGTATTGTTTGCCAATTAGACTGCATTTGCCCTGCCACAGTTCTAGCCATTAAGATCGTTTTTTGGGCCATGCATTTAATTTAGAATTGTTATATAAACAACCAGACGACATTATATACATACATACATACATATATACATGGTGAGTCAGAAGTATGTTTATAAACTTTGTGTGCGTGTTCCAGGATAAAAAATAAGAAAAAATGTTCCTATGAACATGGGGTCGCAAAGGTTTCATTTTCGAAGTAATAGCCAAAAATAATTGGAGGCACATCTCAGGAATGCAAATAAGGATAGGCTAGAGCCAGCTCTCCAGTTAAATGCATCTTGATGACTGTGAGTGCGATGATTATAATGTCGATTATGATTGACCGCATCCAAATTGTGTATTCGCTATTTATTCTTTTCTACCTTTCGGCCTGTGTCTCGTGATCGGAATTCACAAACACCAGAAATCCATCATCTTTCTGACGTGTTCATTTACATTATGAAGGCTGTTATTTTTGTTACTATTATTATATAAAATAGTATGTATGGAACTATATAACTATATAAGTAGGCCTAGGATACGCAGTATGTGATAGGATTGTGGTATAAAAATATATAAAATATAATATCTCGCAACATGATAACAAAGACATCAGAGTTGTCCCTGTGCTTGATAAACTCTAGGCCTACATCATGAAGACGTTGAGGAATGGGGTTTACCTCACAAAACTTGTAAACTCAGGACTAGCTTCACGGTGCGGCCGCTTTATCCCCAGGCAAAATTTTCCGCCACTCACCGTTTTACCTGTTGGGTGGACAACAGAATCTGTCTGGATGCATTCGAGGAGAGAAAAATCCCTACCCCTACTGGGGTCGTTCAGTCTGTACCCAGTCACTTTGCTTAAATGAGTTATCCACATGTGTGCAGGTTGTTGTGATATCCTTATATAAAATGTAAATGATAAATGGTGATTCAGCCAGGAGATTGATGACTCAGTAGAACAAGATGTCCCGTACATGCATTAAATATAGATGGTTTTGTTCAGGGGTCGGCAAAAGTTTTTATTTACGCGGCCGCGTTGGCCTTCCATGTCTTCGTCGAGGACCACAAAAAATTAATAACGCCGCGGATAGCAAGCGAAACGGCATTTACTCAACTTTCGAACTGGTATTCAGTTGAAGACGGACAATGTTTATTTCTCCGCACGACTGAGGTTATTGTAAAAACGTTTGTTAGGTCATTATAATTTTTATAAAACTTCATTTGTCCACACCACATTTATTTTCTTGTTGTTTTGTTTAATTTCGTATAGTTGGAACATCGGAACAATGTACCTTTGCGCAGTAATGTGATTTTAACATTCTAGGCTTACATATACAAAATGTTTGTTTCCTAAAGCAGATTTTTGTCATTTTGTGCCCTTACGCTTAGATATGAATATTCCTGGGCATCAGCATCGCATTAGCAAATTGGCAAATCATGTGTCGGGTTTCATAAAAGGTTACGAGGGCCACATGCAGCCCACAGGCCGCAGGTTTTCGACCCCTTCGCAGTAGAAATTTATCAAGTACTGTTATTCTGTTGCTGTTGGCAGTCACAGACGTTTACAATGTAAGCGATGAAATTGTATCACCTTGAGTAGGCCGAATGTATCCATGCTTCCCGCAGATAGCAGATTATCGCAATTTATTATTATTTAATTATTCACGTCTGTTTATTTCGCCTTGACGTTTGTCTCCTGCGTTTTCTGTTCGGTATGGCACGCCATTAGGAAGACAGGCTTACAGTTGCGTGTAACGTATCACTGTTGGTGCTGAAGTCAATTTATTGGGTAAAAGCACGAATACCGCAAAAACACAGGAAATCTATAGACGCTAATCTATAGACGCTAGTCCATCTTCATGTCCGGAAGTGGGCGCAGAGAAGACACGGTATATGGTGTGTCTTGTCATGAGAATTGATTAAATCCTTTCAAAATATGGCGCAGAACGGATATTTAGGGATGACAGCAATAGATCAAAATAACATTCACGAAGAAATTAGAGTTGATTGTATTCCATCTACCATCATAAAATGTAAAGACTGAAATGCACAGTACTGTAATCTACGTGTTATTTTGTATGGTCTTGAAACTATTTTACGGGAAGAATACGGATTTAGGATGTTGAAGAAAAATATGATTAGCGAGACTGAGATGGACAAGCATTATAGCACGCATCGTAAAGATGAAAACTGTATACAAAATTGTGTAATTGAGAAATAGAAGCGGAGGTGAGTATATTACGTTATTAAAACGGATCTTAAAGATACATGACATGCACATGATTCTTCTGGCTCAGGATAGGGAAAAATTATGAGTTGTTGGAAAGTTGGTAATGAACCTTCGATATTCATGAAATTGGGGAATTTTTGGATGGTAGGTTCTTACTCCGCTCTTACAGACGCGTGGTATGACACGTCTCAATCAGGATTCGAGTTGACGCTTGGCCGGCTTTTCTTCTGAATAGGCTATGTGACTGCGTGATTCTCATGCCCTTTCACCGTCCGCCCGCTGGTTCTCTTGAAAGCTAAACAAACCACGCTCATGCTGTAGGAGCGAACAATGCCTCCTGCTGTTTGTCGTGTTATTTGGTCCTTTTTCGTGTAATTGGTTTGCTTATGAGGTTCAGGGTAACGTGTTATCATGTTCAGTTTTGTTTAGGGAAACATTGCGAGTGTCCTATATGTTACGGTACTTAAAAGAGCCGTTTTGTGGAGCCTAACTAAGCATTTCCAGACATTTAACTGTTTAAGCAATCAGAATTTAAGCCCTTGCCATTTACTTGGTCTTTGGCAAAAATAATTTCTTATCTTTCTTTGTCATAATTTCTGGTGGAAATTTGTTAGTGATAGTCTGTACTTTATCTTTTTTTGACATTAAACAACGTGCACGTTTAAAAACTAAATTTTTCTCATAAACTGAGGAACAGATATTATAAAGAATACTGATATTCTTTTACAGTATAAGTCGTTACTAATGTGTTTGTACATGCGTGTATAAACTCAAGAGGAAATCGTGGAAAGTATTTTTATTAAGAAAGGAAAAGTGCGTGTAACATACGCGTATTGTATTCGCATGTTTGTTGAACGTTTCATTGTTTTAGAAGTTACTGATTATGATCAGTCTACAAAATGTAGGTCCACGGCGCTCAGAGATTTATTTTCTGCATGTTCTTGATAAAACAAACACGTGTCAGGCGCATGAGAATGGAAGTTTGGAATTGTCCACAAATATTTGTGGAAGTTCATGAGGCTTCAGTAAGAGACTGCTCTCTCTCTCTCTCTCTCTCTCTCTCTCTCTCTCTCTCTCTCTCTCTCTCTCTCTCTCTCTCTCTCTCTCTCTCTATATATATATATATGTGTGTGTGTGTGTGTGTGTGTATGCCAGTGGAATTTAACCATCTGCATTTTCGACTAAAGCTTTCATAATTAAATGGTTATATTCCTAGGTTAGGAAAGGTAAGGTCATGTTTGGTTAGGTTGAAGCATCGGTACGCGTCTACCAGACTACAACCCAGGAGACAGCCATCTTCATACTGGCAGCCGTGAGGTCATCAAATTCTACTTCTTTTCCGGAGAAAACGCGAGAAGTCCAGACAACCATAATCTTATACAATACCCTAGAAGCAGATTAACGGAGTTAAATTTTTCGTATCAGTAATCTGAGGTATGAATGGGAATGTTTGAGATCGAACGTCGAGGCCGACTGGTTAGCACAGCTCTGTGTTCGGTATATACGTGATTCAAATCTAGGCCCGTGATCTTCTATCTAACTAATAGGGGAAGATTTTCTGTAGTTTTGTTCAGCTCGTTCCAGCAAGTTTCGGGATTGCACCATAAATTAGGCCAAGACCAATCCCTTCCCTATCCTCTCCAGTTCATTATTTATTAATCATCCTGTCGTTGGGCACTGCGAGGGCTGAGCTGTTTGCAGCGTTGTTAAGTAAACGTTAATTTAAAACAAATACTTGCCTCGTTTTTATAACTGGATGTACTGAGTAGGAAGTGATCAAATTCCGGCAGAACTGATGCAAGCAAGAGGTGAAACACTGCATTCTAAGATCCATAAACTCCTTAATTTTATTTGGAAAATGAAAGAATTGCCCTAGAAGTGGAAGGATCCTATTATTGTACCAATTTACAAGAAGGGCTGAAAGCACTGTGGTAATTATCGAAGCATAACACTCTTGTTAACTTAATTCAGAATTTTATCCAACACCCTTCTTTCTAGACGGAATTACTGGGGATCATCATTTTCGGTTTCGGCGCAATAGTTCAACAAATGATCAGATTTTTGCATTCGTCAGATATTGTCGTTAAAATGGGGGTTCAGTGAGACAGTACATCAGCTATTCACAGTTTTCAAAAAAGCTTGCGATTCAGTTAGAAGGGAAATATTGCACAATGTTCTCTTTGAGTTTGGCAAACCCGTGCAACTAGTTAGGCTTATTAAAATGTGTTTCAAAGAAGCCTATAGTAAATTCCGTATAGTTAAACATTTGTCTGGCACGTTTCTATTCAGAATGGTTTAAAACCAGAAGATTCTTTATCACCGCTGCTTTTCAACTCTGCTTTAGAATATGCAATTTAATACTTAAATTGAATCGACACATCACCTTCTGGTCTGTGTTGATGATGTAAATCTATTGGGATATAACATGAGTACCATAAAAATACACTGAAGCTCTAATTGTCGCTAGTAAGGAGGTTGGTTTAGAAGTTAATAAAAAGGAAACTAAGTATACGTTGATGTCTCGTCACCAGAATGCAGGGCAAAATTGTAACATAAATATAGCTACTGGATCCTTTAAAAACGTGGCAAACTTAGGTGTATGGGATGGACAGTAACAAATCAAAACTTGATTCATGAGGAAATTAAGATAAGATTAAATTCTGGTAATGCATGCTAACATTCAGTTCAGAATCTTTTGTCTTCTTGTCTGTTGTTTAAACAGCAAAGATTAAAATATATAAAACTATAATTTTACTTGTATTTTTTATGAGTGTGAAACTTGATCTCTGACACTAAGGGAGGAACGTAGACTGAGAGTGTTTGAGAACAGGGTGGTGAGGAGAACACGTGCATCTAAGAGCGACGAAATACCAGGAGGCTGGAGAAAGTGGCAGAATTAGGAGCTCCATATGTTGCATCCTCGCCAAATATAATTAGATAGATCAAGTCAAGGAGGATGAGATGGGCAGGGCATGTAGCTCGCATGGGAGAGAAGTGAAATGCATACAGGGTTTTGGTGGGCAAACCAGAATGAAAGAGGTTACTAGGAAGTCCCAGACGTAGGTGGAGGATAATATTAAAATGAATATTAGAGAAACAGGATGGGGTGGTATGGACTGGATTTATCTGGCTCAAGATAGGGGCCAGTGGCTGGTCTTGTGAACACGGTAATGAACCTTCGTGTTCCATAAAAAGTCGGGAATTTCTTTAGTGGCTGAGCGGCTGTTGGCTTCTCAGGGAGGGCCCAGCTCCATGGAGTAAGTAAGTAAGTACCAATTAGGGGTGGTATGTATTATTACCTTTAAAATGAATGGTTATTATGTGCTGTGAGAAGGGACACAAAATTACAGACTTGACTTTTTTGCTGTTTCACAACCAGCACTTACTTATTTTAAAAGAAATGAACGTGTATTGCAGATGACTGAAAATTTGTAAGGAACTTTGACATGGAGGCTGTTCGAAACTACGGAGTTTATACGATCTGTTGTTCCGAAGGCTTATGGGAACATGTACGATCACGCATTTTGTCGTTAGGAATACCAAGGTGTTTATTCATAAAGCTTCCTGTGTATGTATTAATCAAATATATATATGATTACATCGTGCGCAGTTTACTTGGCGTTTTTTTTACAGTAGGTTGTCGTCACTGTCATTGGAAGCGTCTTCACTTATATATTGCACACTTACAGTAATAAGATCATTACTAAGAAGGATAGGAAAATGTTTTATGGAACTATATTCACCGCGAAGATATGTTTAACACGACGTAATAAGGCCGCGGCAAGGCATGTGGTTTTCCTCCTATCAGTTACGTTCTTGCAAGATTCCAGCTCTTATATACACAGCACAGAACTTAGAACTGCTTCTCTGTAAAATGTTAGTTTCTGTTGATTTGGTATGCGTATTGCGATGTGACAACAACAAAATGTAGCTTACTGGGTATGTTGTACCAACTTATCTTTAGTGGGAATAAAGATGGTGTCAGATGGACTTGTTTCGAGACTCATAGTTGGTCGGACCATATTATGTCGAGTTTCTAGACATTTATTCCTCTGTGTAGTTGAAACTGTGATATTTTTCTGTTTTTGCTGGCCGCAGGAGGATGCATTTTGTCATGTCTTCTACTCTGTAACTCATTTCTCGTCAGCTTACATTTTGCTTTGTTCCGTTACTGTTTCTTAAATTTTCCTGTTGTATGCTACACGGTCTGTTAAAGGCAAAGTGAATGTTCGTTCAAGTATTTTTATATTATTCTGTATTGAAATTGCATAATAGAATAGTGGAATCAACAGAACTTCATTTGCAACTTTTACAAAACTTTTTTTTATTCATCTGATATCAACAACTTTCAATACAGCAGTTCGCTGATAAGGAACATGCACTTCAGTATGAGAATTTGTTATTGTTATTCACTTAATTTATCAGAAGAACGTATGCTACAAGAATAGAGATTTTTGACCTGGATTGAGTTTGGTGGCTCGCAGTTTTGTTAAATGGAGAGGGCCTTAGTTAGATGTATGATTTGAGGTTTTCACAGCGGTGAGTTTGAAGATTTCTCTTCCTAATATATTGTAGATACCCTACAAACCTTGTAAGCAATTTTAAGGTCAGGTTTAGTTCTTTGTGACGATAGCAGCATCAGGTGTGGAACTCAACTGAATGAAATTCGGAGTAGGAGACGCAAAAGACTGTATTAGTTTCGTACAGTGTTCAGAATGCTGGGATACGGAATTTCGATGAGGAATGCAATGGTAGATGTATTTTGTATCGTAGTCAAGTAGGTTACCACTCTGTTCGTTTTCATTACTCGCTTTGAACATTTCAAAAGGTTTCGTGTACTTTCCAGATATATGAAAGTTTACTTTGTAGTTCAACGTAATAGGGTTTTTTTTCGAAGTTTTATTTTCTTCCCCACAGTCGCTTCGTATCGAGAACAACGTAACTCGATTCGATTACGGGGAAGAACCAACATTGCTCTTTACCTCTTTATAATGTGTTTTAAAAGTCTGTTTTAAATGTCGTCCAAACTGTTGATGTATACCGTATTTGGTTAACCTTTTTTCCCTTCCGGGCTATTCGTATGATGGGGCCCAATACGAGAACATTCAAAGGCAGAATTTTTAAAAAAACCCTTTGGAATTGATTTTTGATCGTGACACTAGAAAGTGTAGTTCTATGTATACGGGGGTAAGTTTTAGAGAATTCTATAACTGTGCTTTTAAAACTTTTATTAATGGCGGTCATCAGAAGTAGCCATGATGAATAAGACCAAGTCCATTGTGTTATGGAGTTTAGTTTTCTGATCTTGAAACTTTGTTGTTTTTTCAACAGAATGCGACAATTAACGCATAATTGTTTTTGATCCATCCGGATATTTTGTCTGAGGATATACATGACGGATTTCACTGAAATTTGGTCTATGCCTACACTAAAAGCTGTGGAACTAGTTTATTTTTTCCCGTGTCGATCTAATACAACCTTTTCTTTCATATGAAGCTCAAATTAAACTTCGTCTATTTTCTAAAAAAAAAGTTTCAGTGCGGATATCGTTACATTGCATGACGTCTTATTAAGTTATGAAAATTTAATTTGACGCATCTTTCGACATGCAGTGGAGCAACTATTTCAAAGTCTAACGGCCACATTAAAATTATCAATGACGTATGTAAAACCGCGTATAACGTATTTGTAAATTACTTATATACACACATTTCAATCTGAGTACACATTTTCTTGTAAATTCCACAGGTCAGCACATTTAGATGTCAGATGTCACTTAATGTCGCTGCAGGAAGTATCGTTTCAGCGTGTCGGAACATTTAAATGGAATTTGAACAGTGTGCTGAATAATTGGCTAGCTTACATTTGTTCCATTGCTCTGATTATTCGGGAATGTCAGCACAGTTAATAACAGTTCACATACACGTAGAACTAATTTAATGTACATGGAATTTTCTCCATGGTTTGGACTCGAGCCTCATTTGTGAAAAGGGATGCACCACGTGGTAGTGAGTTTATCACTGTGACGTACATATCCACTTCCTAAAGCTGTGCTTTCAGTATTTCTGCTTTAAAATAAACACGGAACGGATCTAGTACTGAAGGCACAGTGGCATGTAGTGTTTTCTTACACTTGGAAAAATACATTTTGGTCTGCTGGTCTGATACATTTCAAGCTATAATAGTTTAAAATACACAAGAATGCACAAATTGAAAACACGTTCATATTTGCCTTTTAGCAGGAGTCCCATACTTGTTTTCTGTTGAATTTTAATTCAAATTTTCTTGTCAGTGTCAACAAATAACATGAAATTCTAGTGTTTGATGAAGTGTTTTTCGTGTTTACACTGATGTGGCGACAGCTGATAGGTAGTGCCTGGGGTATATGAATTTTTAAAAAGCGTTCTTTGAGTTTTGTATTATCTTATTGGATTTTGTGTTCATTATTCCAGACAGTAATATATTATTGAGAATTTAAAATCATATTACAGGCATCACATTATAGATTCAGGAACATTTGGTATTATGTTTAGTTACAACATTCTCCAAATGGAAATTATTTTAAATTAATGTTGCAAATCTCGGTATGATCTAGGCTTTGTGTTATGAAACAGCTTACCGTTTCGCGACAAAATCCATTTTCAGGAAAGTTACAAATTTGACGTGGTGTATAATTGGGCGTTATACTGGACAGATTAAAAACCAAAGTTTAATTTTCCCAACACATTCTGGTGTAGTCTTCAATGCTAACTTTAATCGAAATCCGTTCAGTTGTTAGGAGATTAAACATGTGGAAGAGTGGACACGAGATTCCTCGTTATTACATCGGTAATTAACATTTAATTTTAAGAACGTTATTTGAGAGTGTTGTCCTTAATTATAAAATGAAAACAATTATTTCCACAGCCAGTTTTGTGCAATAAGTTGGCACAAGAAATTGACAAATGCTTTGCTGATGTTTGTGACGGGTGTATTATTATTAGTGCCTTATGTTTTTCCTCTGTGCTTGTAAAAATTAAGGCAGACGTTTGCAATCATGTGTTGTTAAAACTGTGGTGGTGAAATAACACATGTTAATTGTCTTGTATCATTCAGGTGTCAAGGGTCTCGCCTGACCTTGTCATTATGTCATATTTGTCTGTTTCGCACTGAAAATATGCTACTATCAACGTGCTTCCCCATAATTTCCAATTCATAATTTACAGCTGACAAACCTCTGTAAGGAACCTAAGAACCAATCTTTATGACGTAATCGGAATTTGGTATTTCAATCTTTTGATTTTCATTTTGGAAATCTTCCAATTGCAGAAGAGAATACGTTGACATCGTTTATCAAAACAGGCTTACAAATCAAACACTCATTTTAATTTACAGGAAGATGGAAATCACTGTTTGTCAAAAAATAATTACATTGAAATGAGAAAGTGTATTACCTGTTGGAAATGTCCACCGCGTTCAGCGATGTAATGCATTCACTCTGTTCATCATGTCTGATGCAACCCGATGAAGAGTTTTTGCAGTGATCAGATTCCGGGTGAGAGAGATTCTTGCACTTCGCCTGTCTGAAGACAACTGGTGGACTGGCGCGTGTAGGTTACAGCGTCACGTGACCTGCCTGGCTTCTTGAATACTCACTCGCAGCGATATTGTGCTTATTGGCCCTTTAAATCTAGTGGTAACTATACGTACCACCTGCTTCAAGAGTCAGTAACACGGCATTCTGTATTTGCGAGTTATCTATGATTCTTCTTGATAAATAAAATGCATTCACAAGATGAAGTTTGTATTGGCGAGATATTGTATTTTGTTCAGATAGTGACTGAATTCTTAAATGTAATTTACACGAGCTTCGGTTTCGTCCGGCTTCAGAGTATTATCCAGTCGAATTTTATTGAATTCCAGCCATTATTAAATATTTTGATATGAGTTGCGTGATTTTCGATCACTCTGTAAATGCATGGGAAGAGTGGACTCGGCTGTTCTGCGATTGTGAGTGAGTTGTACTTAGTTTGTTCTAAGACGCTGTATCAATTGCAGAGGTTTAGTTTTGTAGCCGTTGTGAGGATGATGCATTGGAAGGAACAATTTAGTAAGCTGTCTTGTCCTGCCCCAAGGTTTGTCGCATGAAGTATCTGAGGAAGACACCCGAAACGCGTGTTTCATTGTGCTCTTGTGTATTGGCGACTGTCTCCGAGCAGAGCGCTACATTACTCGGACAACGTGCCTGCCTCTGCCCCACAGGTAATATCCCCACACTGGTTCGCCTCGACAAATTCACACGAGGCAGATATGTTTGGGTGGGAGTTGCAATAGGGCCGTATTGATTTAGTCGACAGTCTAGGCATACTTGCTGAATGTATTATTTCCTGAGTAACCAGAGAATGCGTTAACATCTGACGTCTAGCAAAGCCGCCAATAAACTGATACGCGACTTTACCAGTCTTCTCTTTAACATATGCGTACAGATTTTAGGTTCTCGTTTCAGAGCAGGTTAAAAGTGTATGATGTAGCTATTTGTTTTTCATATACAGGTTCTAGTTGATAATTCGGAATAAAAAGAGAACATATTGTTCTCATATTTGATAGGACTCCTTGAACTAAGGACGGCACATCTCAGGGCCTTCTTGTACACGGGGTACACAGTACATAGAACGCGGGCGTTCCTTTACTTTCATGCATCGAGTTGTTGGGGCCTAAACGCGTCTTAGACGGGTCTCTAATATTTTCAGTATCTGCAGAAACAAAAATCAGCGTAGTCAAATTCAGGACGAAATGTGTGCCTGGACATTTAAATTTGCCTGGGGAAAAGATGAATTATGTAGAATTTTCAAAAGAAAAACTCCGTACGTCTTAGACAGTATTTAAATTGAAATTTTTATATGAAGTGGATTAAACTGCCCGGCGGCGAGATTTGGTATTGGAGTTCTGTTACCGCATATTTATTAAAAGTTTGAGAGTCAGTAACACGGCATTCTGTATTTGCGAGTTATCTATGATTCTTCTTGATAAATAAAATGCATTCACAAGATGAAGTTTGTATTGGCGAGATATTGTATTTTGTTCAGATAGTGACTGAATTCTTAAATGTAATTTACACGAGCTTCGGTTTCGTCCGGCTTCAGAGTATTATCCAGTCGAATTTTATTGAATTCCAGCCATTATTAAATATTTTGATATGAGTTGCGTGATTTTCGATCACTCTGTAAATGCATGGGAAGAGTGGACTCGGCTGTTCTGCGATTGTGAGTGAGTTGTACTTAGTTTGTTCTAAGACGCTGTATCAATTGCAGAGGTTTAGTTTTGTAGCCGTTGTGAGGATGATGCATTGGAAGGAACAATTTAGTAAGCTGTCTTGTCCTGCCCCAAGGTTTGTCGCATGAAGTATCTGAGGAAGACACCCGAAACGCGTGTTTCATTGTGCTCTTGTGTATTGGCGACTGTCTCCGAGCAGAGCGCTACATTACTCGGACAACGTGCCTGCCTCTGCCCCACAGGTAATATCCCCACACTGGTTCGCCTCGACAAATTCACACGAGGCAGATATGTTTGGGTGGGAGTTGCAATAGGGCCGTATTGATTTAGTCGACAGTCTAGGCATACTTGCTGAATGTATTATTTCCTGAGTAACCAGAGAATGCGTTAACATCTGACGTCTAGCAAAGCCGCCAATAAACTGATACGCGACTTTACCAGTCTTCTCTTTAACATATGCGTACAGATTTTAGGTTCTCGTTTCAGAGCAGGTTAAAAGTGTATGATGTAGCTATTTGTTTTTCATATACAGGTTCTAGTTGATAATTCGGAATAAAAAGAGAACATATTGTTCTCATATTTGATAGGACTCCTTGAACTAAGGACGGCACATCTCAGGGCCTTCTTGTACACGGGGTACACAGTACATAGAACGCGGGCGTTCCTTTACTTTCATGCATCGAGTTGTTGGGGCCTAAACGCGTCTTAGACGGGTCTCTAATATTTTCAGTATCTGCAGAAACAAAAATCAGCGTAGTCAAATTCAGGACGAAATGTGTGCCTGGACATTTAAATTTGCCTGGGGAAAAGATGAATTATGTAGAATTTTCAAAAGAAAAACTCCGTACGTCTTAGACAGTATTTAAATTGAAATTTTTATATGAAGTGGATTAAACTGCCCGGCGGCGAGATTTGGTATTGGAGTTCTGTTACCGCATATTTATTAAAAGTTTGATTTATTCTTTTTCACATAGCGGAGAATATATCAAATGTGATCCTGTGGGTTATGGCGGAATGTAGTCTTGTAGGTGTTACCATTGTTTCGGAGAAACATGTCGCATGCAATTTTATGATAAGTAAAAATGTATTAGACGGGTTCCTCCAAAATGTTGTTAAAATGCTTATAAACGTGCAGAGGGTCGTAACCCAGAAGATCTTAATGGACACACGCTTTTGGTTTGGTGTTGCACCATGTTCATTATTGGGTCACTGTGGATTTGCCCACGGACCAATAAGAAATAAGATCCCTGAAATAATAACAGATGGAAATTTAGGTTACAGAGTGGCGTGCTATAGGGACCCTTCTTGGGGAACTGGGTTTACCTGTCAGAGCCATTGTATTTACTACTAAACCGATTTTCATAAAACTCGATATGAATATTATGCTCAGCCTTGTATTTTCCTACCATGATACCAACAGGACAACCATGCTAATGCTAATTTATGAAGTTTGAATCGTCCATTGTGTGTTGTTATTAACCGATTTTAAAAATTATGCCGACGTTACCTTTTTGGGACGTGTTTTGCTTGCTTACGAAAATTTATGAACATGTAGACCCATACGTGGAATTTATGTGATGATGTCTTAACACACACTGACGATAGTAGTGGCATTAACACGTCCCAAATAACCTAGACGTGCTGTATTACCGAAGAATGGGGTACTTTGAGAGGCTGCTTACCTTAGCAATCTAATTTAAATTAGGATTTGAATATGCTAATAATTAATTACACTATTTTATCATTCTGATGTATTCAAGGATTTTTGTTGCTGTCTTTGTGTTTATGTGGCTCAAAAGACATAATTCCGATTGATTGATGTCAAAACAGTACTTTGGCGGAAGAAATAAGAGCCCGGAATTTTTTTAGACTTACTGACTTACAATTCAACCGCTTCACTTTCGTACTTGGGTGCAAATACTTCGCTGTTTTTCTTTCCTTTGTTCTGTGCTTAACGCATCGTCTAGTGTTCCGTTTAGAAGGCACCATTTCGGAAGCAGGATCTGTTTCCGTCCTTGGAGAACATTTATGCAACTTAATGTTACCCATCGGATTACAATATTTCGGCAGTAGATGGGTGCAGAAATGTTGCCTTTTGTATGGAATTCTAGACTATGAAGAGTCCATAAACCCAGTAATACCAATTGCTAAACGAATTATTAACTATTTGAAACATGCCTCTGAATATTGTCTCTTCTTAAAACTTCGTATAACTTTACAGCATTTTCAGTTAAATAAGAACAGGAGAACTGAGTAAAACATCGGGCATGTCTGTGCATGACAGAACACAGAAAACTGTAGGTAGCTTATCGTGGTTACTTTGAGCAACATTGCGCATAAAATAGTAGGTAATGAAACATGGTGGACGCACGAACTTTTGTAATGTGAGCGACACTAGCGTCACTTAATGTAGGGCCCTGAAATTAAATATTATAACAGATTTTCGAATAGTTTGTACCATTTGCTAATGTAGTATTTTTGTAGAATACTATACAACAAAATGGCGGTTGCATGAAATCCGTATTTAACGTTCGTGTTGGCGATTTCTTGTGGAGCAATGGGACATTTGAAATTTTGCATGGTTACAGATAATGAACATGTCTTCCTAGTGTTTGTGAAAATACATTTTTATATGCTTACTTCGTAAAGATTGGCGGCAGTATGAATCTTTTACAGTGACGTACACAAAACCCATACATAGGTATGTGATCTCCAAGATAATAATAACTGTGACAACAGTAATAATACATATTTAAAATTTCAAGCAGTAAAGTATTTTGACTTTTTCAGAATTCAGTCGAAAGACCATATGCACACAAATCCACGATGCTAGCCCCAGAGCTAAACACCCATTCGTCGTCTGCATTACCTAAATATTATGAAACACCCAATTTCTAATGTTTTAATTAAAAGTTGTCTGTTTAATTAACGTAATGGATATTTTGTTTTGTGAAGAGTTTTCTCTGGAATGAATATGTTACGAGAAATGTCAACATATATTTTATGTATCTCGTGAATTGCAAGTTCCACTTTTTGAAACTATTACATTTTCTGGGGGAAAAATCGCTAGAGGAGAAATACAAAAGATAAACATTAAAATTTATGGTCATATTTATTTAACAATCAAAGCTATTCGGAACAACTTTGAACATTCAGAATGCGAAGGTGCATAGAACGTATGTGGAAACTGTTTCTACTCCAAAACACTTTACAACTTACAGGCCGCGTTAGGTACATGCACGTTAGACATATAATGAAGTGTGTATGCTTTTGTTATTAGGGACGTATCGTATCAAGGCGTTTCATTGACACATACGCGAAGCGTGTGTGAACAAGTACACTGTCCAACGTAACGCAGAACCCACGTACTGCACGCGTCGGCTGTGTTCTACGTAGCGAGAGACTTGTTTTCCAGCCGCTCTCTCACTGCTGCTGCAGTTTCTTCTTGCTGTCTTGGAGAGTTCTACGTAAAGTGAAACGTTCTGTATTACACGTTTTCTGAAAGTGTTTGAGTTATTGCAGGTGTGTGCACATAGGCATTGTCTTAAAATAACTTCGTAACTTCCGTCCCGTAAGTAAGAGCAGTAAACCAGAATAACGCGATGAGTAATTGCCTTCTTTACCGTGAATAAAGTCTACTTTACAGAGAGGAACTAAAGACACGCGTATTCTTATCAGTGCCCAGGATGTCCGCCATTTTATTCAGAAAGATGTTATATATATTCTGCCGTCTGTGTTATATAATTTTCCAATCAACGAACGGTTTCCAAACTCTTTTAGTCTGATGTGATGTTAGGCACCAAATCTTTAAATATTATTTTAACAATTTAAAAATAATTACTAATGAAATGAAGTACTTTTTCTCTTAAATTATACTTGTTATTTAATGTGGCCTTTTCATGGTAATTTATATGTGTTCCAATAGACTATAGTTTCGCGGTTCCCGATGTAGGAAACCCGGAAACAAATCATTGATCGCCCTAGTCGATAGCCAAAGGTTTCTGACGTACAAACACCATCAGTCGCTGCAGAAAAGGTGTTGAGAAGGGTAATTCTTTGGAAGCGTTTTAGAGCTCTGATCGTATACCTCTATCGCCTTTCTTATTCTTATTATTATTCTTATTCTAACATGTCTGGCCCGACTTGGTGTATGATGAGCATTCGCAGCTGAGCCACTAGCATCCTATATACCGGGGACGCCGTAAACTGACATAGGTAGGCGTACTGCTTGAATGAGAATTCTCGAACAATTCGTTTCCCACTGACAGTTTCAGCGTTTTGTGATTTGCAATGTTTCTTTACCCACTTTCGGTTGGCTATTGTCAGGTTACAATCCGCTGTCACCACCGTAGAGTGAAAGAGATTCGTAACATGCATTTCACGCAAGGCTGGAAGTGATTCTGTGTATCTTCAGGATCGTCGATTGAGTCTCGTAAACTGGTCTCGAAAATCCTGAAGAGCTTATTATATGGTGGAATGTATTTTCCGATGCCTTATAAACATCTGCTAGTGCCGTGTTCTTCCAGCCGTTGTCTGACCGTATAAATCTTACTTTTCAGCGCTGGAAACAGATAAATAAGTTGGATTTGAGGTTTTCACGGCGGTAAGAAGATGGCTGTCTTCTGGGTTGTTGGCGCCGTGTAGTCTGGTAGAAGTTCATCAACGTTTAGAGGTCCTTGCTGCCTCCATCATCAGGGCGATGAGTAATCTCATGGCACTGATGACCTCTGAAACGTTGGCAATCTTTGCAATAACCCAGAATACACCCATACTCAGATAAATAAGTAATTCCGTGCTATGCGATGCCCGTTCACAGCTTTTTTTTTCAGAACGACTACAAATTTTTAGAGATGTAACTTCATATGTTTTCAAAGCACCATACTTTTTGGTCGGATGTTTACAGATGACATTTAGCACTCATTAATTTATGGCCGTCACAGTCGCCGCGCGGTCACTGGGACTTTGGGTTCGAATCCCACTCAAGGCATGGATGTTTGTCGGCGTCTTTCTGTGTTGTGCTGTCCTGTGTGCACGTAGAGGCCTTGCAACGGGCTGATCACTCGTCCAAGGAGTTCTACCGAATGTCTAATAGATCAAAGCCAACGAAAGTTTGGACCCGCCGATGCTGAACGGGGTCGTATAAAATAAGTAAAAATAAATAATTTAGTTTATTCAATGTGTTTATGGACTCTTATTAAGAGATTTCATTTCGAAATGATTTCCTTCGATGGTAATGTAATACATTGGCATGATTCTAAAAATTGTAAATAGAAATCAGAGGCAAGGAGATGTTGATTTGTAAACTTTGTTTAGAGTCTTAGATACTGACTGCGTCTTTAAATACACCATAAACGAATAAAATTTATAGTTTATACATTAGCCTTCTCTTTCTTGTATAAAAGTTGTATGTAGGCATCTGCGGTGGTTGTGTATTTCAAACGGAAGATACTTCGTAACGAGGAAAAAATAGAACACTCACTGGCATTTCAAGCATACTGAACAAAATGTCAGAGGTCCTGTTTTCTTATTTAAAATCTGAGCAGGAGCGCAGTTTTCAGTGTCCAAGCTGTATTGTGTGTTGGTTTCTGACAATGAAACGCCTGCAGGATGCCACATTTATTTGAGACTTGGTGTATTTTGCTAGTGTGGAAGCACGTGACACTTGTTTGCGATGCGGACGGCTGCTGGCGCGCAGTTACACACCCAGTTTCTGTCCTGTTGTCGTTGGAGGTGGACGCGTCGCGACGCTACACCCTACGCCATTCCGGTTGAAACTGTCAGATGCAGTGATATTTGTTTGTACTGGTGATCACATAAGTGACAATGGCTCATCACCACCATTATCAATATAGTCGTGAATATGTGCAATATTCGCCGCCTAGACGCAGGTCTCTCCCAGCATCACCCGTGCCATCTTCATCCCCTCACCATCAGAACCGTCTCCACCATCACCACCATCACCATCGTCACCTTCAGCTGCAGCAGCCTTCTGGTAATGTAACGATGTCAGTCTCTACCTACCATCCGATCTGACGCAGTGTGTCTCGGTCCATTCTTCGTGACAGTGCACTATAATGTGGTTCAAAATAACACGGCACAACGGATCACGTAGTATCTAACATAAACTGATGTTATTTATATGTATAGGCGTTGACTATTTTCATATTATTTTTCATACTTCATAGGTTTTAGTTAAAAGTGTTGCAATATTTATTATTTTAGTGTTTTATCTGAGTTTTGCACGTAGTATTTAGCACATATGTTGTGCGTGGATGACAGCTACTATTTTACATTTTATTTTATTATGTGTATTTTAATCAGAGGAAACGTTATACATAAAAAATCATGACGTTCAGTATAACTTTTTTATGTAGCACCTGAAGATGGTAAGAGTAGACTCAGACATGGCGTGGTGAAATAAGGCACTGTTAGGAATAAAAGTATTATGGACGGAAAAAAAATTAAAAGGGATGCTTGAAACAATGATTTAATATTTTAATTTATAACGTCTTCACGTGTGGCTGCGAATGCATTGTGTAAGCAGTTCCGAACATCCGACAAGATGTGGTACTCCAGCTATTATCATGTTATTACTTTGCTATATTTTAATATTTAGGCCCCTAAAGTTTCTGCGTTATGCATCGGCTACGAGTGTATTCAATAAATATTTATGGGCTTCCCACTATGGTTTCTTCTCCAAGTTTCATTGCTGGGCGGAACCTGATAACAACTCACCGTACAAGAACGAAATGTGGCCTATGCATATAAAAGTGTTTTTAAAAGGTGAGATTTCAGGTTCTCACGGCGACGAATGTGAAGATGGCTGTCTTCTGGGACGTTTTGCCGTGTAATGTGGTAGAATATTCACCGACGTTTCAGATGAGTTTCCTCATCCCAACATCAGGGTGAACTTCTCTGAAACTTCGTTATTGTGTATCAGACGACACGGCACATCATCCCAGAAGACATCCATCGCCATATTCTCAGACAAATCGTTATACCCTACGATTATCATTATAAGAGGTGTAGTTCAATTCTAAAGGGTTTTGACGACGGTAGTTTACACTTAAAATTATTCATTGCCAGGACTTTTTCCATCGTCTCTATCTAAGGGACCCAACAGAGTGGGTACCTCTCACTTGAAGACGGAGGCAGAACCAGCCTCCGAAACGTCGTGATTTTAAAGAACAAATGATGGAAAAAGTCCTGACAATGAATTATTTTAAGAGGCTTAGTATTATGCGTTACTTGCCAGTGTATTCGATAATCATTAGCAAACAGCCGATGGGGTGGTTAGCTTCGATTTTGGACGGTGGATAACAACTCACCTTAAGTAACATGTCTTACAAAACGTTAACACCTTGTGTCGGTTTTGATTGATGTGAGTTCTTCTGAACACGATTCCACAAGAAGCGGGAAATTTCTTGACTAGCTGTGCGATCGTATTAAGGACTGTAGATGGAGTTGGTATGACGCAGGCATACGGAAGACGTCAAATAAATATCATCAGAATAAGTGTTACGAATTTCGCATTGACGCGCCTTTC
Source organism: Zootermopsis nevadensis (assembly GCF_000696155.1). The sequence goes on from NW_019060245.1 coordinate 316,072, forward strand.
GGCAATAAAGGGAGCAAATATCCATCGCATGCACAACACCAATATTGCTTTTTCCTGCCTCCTCACGAATCTCGTGTCATTGTGGTGTCTCCATGTCCAGCCACATCTTGCGCATCTAAGTAATTGAAGTTAACTTGAGCAGTTTAATAACATTTGCTGAAGTGGTGGAGAACGACGAATCACATAATATTCATCTAACTGAGACGATCTTATACAAGGCATTATACAATCTTGTCGCTTTGCTTTGTATGGTGGCTCGCAGTAATAGTAAAAATGATTACGTTAAAAGTATTAACTAATAACAGCTCTATGGATGTCATTCGTTCTTGGGGAGCCGATGGTATGCTCAGTAACCGGTTTCTTTCACTGCTATGTTAGTAATTTCTTATTCCTAGTAGGCTTAAGAATAACGTACTATGCCGCAATCTGATTTAGTCAGTTCTGTCTGTATTTGATCAGCGTCTCCCTGTTTGAACCTTTTAAACGTTTCGTAGGAATCTTAGCTTTAAAGGAGTCAGACTCTGGCGCTGATGGTTGAGCTGTATGTATTTCATTCCACCTGACGTCATCTCCAAATGTATAAAGTTTCGGCTACTCTGTAGCACTCTTAAACTCAAAAGAACTAAATCCAGGTACTGATGGCTCAGCTGCATGTATTTTATTTAGACTCCCTATCATAGTTGACCCGATGTGCAGTCAGCAATTGGCAGTAGTAATTCTCCGGCCTTATCAGAGTAGTAAAGTTTATCATCATCCTTAAGTTTTGCTAGTTACAAGCCGGTAACTCTTCTTAAAATTGTTTATATCTCTGTACATGAGTATATCTTTTTGCCCGCATTAAATTTGTATTCCAAATATTTTGTTGTTGTTGTAGTTTTGGAACTTTCTACTATTTTCACATCTTACATTTTTCAAAATATACATTAATTTGGCTTGGATTCTGTACCCTCTGAAATGTATCCTGTTTTCTCACACATAATTTTGAATGTTTTTCGTCAAATCATAGTTTATGCTGCTTTTATTTTTATTGACTGAGGACTCGCTTTAGCTAAAAAAATTTACTTTTCGTTTAATATTTTCTGAAACCATATTGATATTCACATTATTATTTAAGGTTTCCTAAGCTGCAGACTTCTTTTAGAATTTGACCTAATAGTATCTCTTTCTAAACTTATGCATGATTTAATTTCTTGAGATAAAATTTATCCGTATTAGACTCTTATTTTGTTCATTTACTACATTCCAATTATCATGCCTATTTTATTTTGCTCAGGACGTACCAATGAATTCCAATTCCGAGGACTGTAGAACTTCGTACCATGCTGATTTTTATGACGGGGAGTTATTGGCCCGTTTCCCATCCTCAAAGCTGAATGACCACCCCTTGTCAGATTTCACGACTGTTTAACATCTAACCTGAATATCTGGAAGTGTTTTCCTCCATGCACAATCTCAGGTCGCCCCATGCTGTGATGAAAAGGGTTCACTTAAGATGACGGATGGTATTGAAACATACATTGTTCAAATGAATAAGATGTGAACAAAATATGTTCATGTACGCTACGTGAAAGAAATTATGCCTGGGATGCCGTTTGATAATATTGCACATGAAACTAATCGAAAATCATCATCTACTGAGTGGGCAGAATGATCAATTGACGGGTTAAGCACAAGGGACGAATCATTATCAGAGCTTTTTCGGAATATCTTGCGCAAAAAGAGAAAATTGTGCAGAAATTTGGTTTTAGTTCTGGGCATTTGTAATGGATAATTGTTATAAATGTTCTACAAATTCCCGGGAATAAATTCTGCATAGAATGTTACAAGCTGTGACAAAATTAAATTAATAAATTTTACGGTATAATTGGTGTAATGTACGGGATTTTATTTATTGATATGTTTAAAGGAATAACAAGTTGGTGGTTTTAATCGTGGATCCCATACCTATGGGTAACCATGATTTTCATTGGCTTGATCAATTAAACATTTTCTGAAATTAGTCGAATATCAAATGTCGTAACTGAATTACTATTTGGCAACGTGACGTGGTATTTATATTCGTTCTCAAGCATCAGAGTTAAAATTTTACGGCCAGTGTCTTATTGCTGGATGCGTAAAATTGGAATCGCGAGGTAATAACTGTACACTGCAAGGTGTGTTGTATCAGTGGTTTGGCAGTGCCTTGTTTTTATAAGCGAAACGCCCACCAAATTTCACAGCTCAAACAGAATCGACATCCGAGATGGTTACAAAGGACCCGGGTTTCGACAGACCCTTTCCTATTCGCTGTTCTGAAATTGCGTTACGTATGTCTCATTTTTAACGCCTTTCCTTTGAAGTGAATAGAGGGTTCTTTGAGAAGAATAAGATTATATTTCGCTACGTGTTCACCTTGTTTATCTGTTTTCGTAAGGTGCTTGTACAGGTCACTTGTTTTTATTTATTTTACCAATACCGATCGTAGTGGCACAATGGCGGCAACTTCGTATTCGAACCATGAACCGGTTGTAGGTCTAAGAGCGTGGGGTTTGCTGGTTGTACTCAGTCCATTTGCATTAACATTAAGATAGCATTCAGACAACACCTTCCAAATTAATAGTTCATAACCGTTCTGTCGTTTGGAAAGCTATGTGTATAGAAGTTGATAAAGTGTTGGTAAATGATCAGATAAACGTATAATTAGGTAATAGATATTCGAATTATGTGCAACTTTTGTTTAGGTATTTTTTTATGTATGCGGATGTTTACATTTATCTAATAGTTTGACAGCGATGACGAACTAGTGGTATGAAATTTGACGTGATGATAGTGTATAAGCATTCCTTTAAGTTACGTATAGCATACAACTGAACAAAAATTAGAGACATGACGAAGGCGTGAAACATTGAGGATCTGACGAATTATACTTAGAACTTGCACCGAAGAGTAAATTCCTTATATAGTAATAATTACTTTTAAATAATCATCACTACATGATTATGTATTTACGAATTAAAGCGGTCAGTTGTACTGACTCCGGTGGTATTTGTGTCCTATATCACCTGTTCACAAGCTCAGAGCGTTATATTACATATTAGAGTTGAGATCTCAATTTACATTATCTCGGTATAGTATATAATATTAACAGGCCTGAACGTCTAACAGTTACTAAGTAGGCGTTTGTGAGTTCTGCTCGCAACTTCTTGGCTCTGTTGTCCGCACCCACGCTCCTACGTAGTGGATACGGAAGGGTGTTATTGTAATGATGGGGCGAGGCTGTTTTTGAACTAGGCCTTTGTCCATACTCCAGATATGCGTGTGAATATGGGGCAGAAGTGGAATGATATTGACAGAGAAAGACCAAAAACCTGTTCTAGTGCCACAAAAGTCCTCTACTTGTTCAACATGGACTGACCGCCTTAACTATGTCACGGTTTGAGCCATAACAACTTCTAGTTAGAAGAACATCAAATGCATCGAAATCTGACTGTGCAACTGAATTGGGACATTGTATATTTAAATTGTTACTTGAAATATGTTACACCTTAATAGGTTTACATTAGAGTCTGGCTTCTACCTCCAACAAAGTAGATTTTTTCTCTGTAACTAATGCCGGTTAAGGGATCAGGGGAAATTAATTAATTATTATTTATTATGTAAATCTAAACAAATTAATTAATTTAATTTTTAGCTAAACTGTAAGGTGGCAGGTGTAGTTACTACGAGCCTATAACGAGCTTAAAGTCTATTAGATTTAAAATATTATCGATACATAACCTACGCTGATCCTGTAGAAGTTTGTGAATGCAAGTTTGCGTGCTAGACTGGACACTGCTGTTACGGCAAACTGGACCATGGTTCACAGAACACAATCGTTTGAAGTTCCCATGTTACAGCGCAGAATGCATTGGTTGAATTGCCCCTCTGTGGACAGGCGACTTTGTCGCGCGGGCATTCAAGTGAAGACGTTAGTGATTCCCGATCAAGCCCCAGAATTATTTAGGTCACTTCGTTGGTGTCGTCAAAGGAAATTCAGTCGACCGTGAAGATGCGAGACGATTTAAAATACATTGGAGAAACTCCGTAAACGCCTTGCTGACATGATCATGGGATTAGTGACTTCGAAAACGTTAATTTATTTTGCCTTGTTCCTTAGTGCACATAAAAGATTTTCATTCAACCTTCTACTTTATATACCTGTACCTCTGTATTCATAAGATAGGCACGTATATTACCGCTGTGTTAAGGCCTGTATTTTAATCACATTGGGACTGAATTATGCGTCGTATACGTCGCATGTCGTTATGTGTATTTCAGTTATATAAATCTTCGGTGTTTGGTACGAACAGGATAAGTCGTGTTTCACTAAAACCCTTCTTACTAGAACCGAAGAAATGAAATGCCTCCGCATGTGATGGTGAAATTTCAGCACAGAACTACCCGTTTTGTCAAGTGGTGGTTATAGAACTCGCGGATTGCGTCACCCCCACCCCACCCCCAATCCATTAGTACTGGCCGCGTGTACCATCTGCGCATGCTTACTCTGAATAATCTTCTAGAAACGCCTTCTGAGAACATGAACTTTTAAATATCAGTGCTCGAAAAAATGGGATCAATCAGTGTCAAGTTCCGTGCGGTTCATCGTTTCACATGTCCATTGACTGAGTAAAGGAAATGTGTGGGTAGATTTTACAATTTTGTTACAGGAAAGTTCGGATCATCAATGTAATTTAATCACAAAATTGAGGTTTTTATTACGTAATCCTCAACTGTTTTTTAATCATATAATTATTGCTTTCCTTGTTTCTTTTAGCAGGACAATGTTACTGTGTGTTGTTTTATGAAACATATTAATTAAATATGTTGGCGGTATTTTTTAAGTTTCGTTTATTCTACAAACTTCTTTAATTTGAAGTTACAACGCCTAGGCCTGAGCTCTGGCATTGGAAAGCTCTTAACGGGCTTTCATTTGTTGTTTTGAGATTCAAATAAGGGGCATGTGAAGTTGGTTACTTACTCCCAACTTTCGAACACAGATTTTAGTAAACATTTTAATACAAATTTAGAATTGAAGAGACAACTGATGAGACCTATGAATAAATTTAATAAGGAAAACAAAGTGCATCTTAAAGCATTGGGGTTTGTAGATACGAAGTGAATCGTCTGTTAATACAATCCAATGGCAGAGCCCGGTAATTAACATTTTAGTGTAATATCTTGGCTAGCTGAGCGATTATTAACCACGCAAGAAGAACTCTGTTCCTAGGAGTTGGTTCTTACAAGGTAGGTTTTTCAAGACGAGGAAGGTTTAGCCCTTATCCAACTTCTGCATCGAATGATCGCTCTTTGTCGACTGTCTGTGGCTCTTTAAGATATTCGCAGCTGTTGTCCTTACCGGGAGTCCATCTTCTACACCCGCAACCTGAAGACGCGCCATTTCAAACTGAGGTGTGTGCAGGAGGCAATGAAGGATTGTAATTGACGCATACTGTTTAACGTGATGTTTGAATTTTGTGATCGCATTGTGCCCCGTCTCCCTCTAAAACTGTTTCCTGGTTGGATTCTGTAACTGTTCGCTGAACATCTCGAAACAATTTATGATATTTTCTTTGATGTACTGAAATTGTAGGGAGAGGTGCAAATTTCTTGACGGAAACATTTGTTGGAACTTTTGTAGCACACGGTCTGCGGGATTTTGTAACTTTAACACTGAATCAGAAACTATCGTTTGGAATTTTCTCAACGATGATCCTCCACTTTGAAGGAAACTTTCAGTCTCGAAATCTCATAAAAGAAACTAACTTCTAAGCTCCAGATTTGTAAGCTATCCAAGAGGGTTTCAAAACTGTCGTAAGCTGTTTGCAGTTTTTAATCTTCTTCCTTAGATTTCTGAATTTGCGCGAAAAATACAGTGGGATAAAGTTCCCAGCATGTTTCGTCTCTAATTTTAACTGTGTTAAAATGATGAATGTATTTTTCATTTTGCAATTTTTTCGTACACTAATATTTATGCCTTTTTTTGCACATATTGCGTAAAATTAATTTAACATTTGAAGGCTGTCACACTCTGTGTATTTCGTATTCGACGTTATCTAACACGTAAATATATTGATAACGTTCGGTATTGGGCGTGATTAGAATACCCTATTTATGATAGGATATGGTTTGTGACTCTGCCTCTGTACGTGTGTTAACGCTCCTAGAGGCATGAAAGTTATCATTAATTACACCACTTGACTAAATATTCTGTTTTACGAGTGGCGCTACCATTGGGCTCCGTTTAGAAGTATTTCTAATAAAGATGACGAAAATGTTGGCTACTTGCTGAATCTGGGGCTGTACGTGATCTGCAATGACGTATGTAATAAATATTTAATCTTTATGTTTATGTGTTTAAATTGTGAGATTATACAGAATGCTAGACAAGTTACACAGCTTCTTTAAATGTTTTTGACGGTTGCAATTCGATTACATTGTTAAACACACGAGATCACTGTGTCTATATAAGAGCCCACGCAGGTCATGCAATGTTGTAACCTACTCTCGCCAGTCCGTCAGTTGTCTGTCATTAGTCGAATTGCAAGGATGTCTTTTTCACAAGTTAACACGAGTGCTCTTTGTCGAACACTACCTGACATCTTGTTCTTACTTAATTTGCCAGAATGACTTTAGGGATACATTTATCGATTTTCCTGTGCCATACAAATCGAGAGTATCTTGTCTGGTGACCCGTTTCAGTGACACAGGAACTATTAACTGCGTTGCATCAAACATAAGGGAAAAAAGTGAATGTATGCATAGCTGAACGCGGTGGACATTTTCTGAACTTAATGTAATATAATATTGTTTTTTTGATGTCAAGGTAGTCGTTATGTGTAACGCAGACTGTAGACAACAAATTTTAATGAGCTGTATATATCGGAAATGAAACTAATAAATTCTTATGTATTTTCGTCCGCTAAATTCGAAAATGACAAAAAAACTTAGTTAGTTCGCGCTTTGAAGATATTTTGTGCTTTGTAAAATATCACCAATAAATTCGTCCATATGATATGCAAATGTTTAAAAGAATTTCACCTACCTTATAGACGTCTTTTGGCCTTTCTTCTGTATTTTACCTCAGGGGCATCTCTTACCACCGACCAGCAGTAATCAGCTATCATTGATGCGCTCCATTTCCTGATAACGCCTTTCAAGAGTAGAAATATCTTGGTGAAATCGTTCGCCATGTTCATCTCTAACCGATCCAAGATTATCAGAGAAAAAAGTTCAAGTGAGAGTGGAGGAAATGCATTTTAAGAGACATATTGTACCCCATTTTACTGTATGCTATCAACAATTTGTCTACTAATTCCCTATAGTTTGGCGCCTTGTTGTTTCCAAGAAAATTCCTAACAACTGACTTGAAGGATTCCCATGCAATTTTCTCCTCTCCCGCCAAAATGTCAACAAAATGTTCATCAACAATCAGGTTTCTTATTTGGGGACCTACGAAAACCTCTTCTTTGATTTTAGCTTCACTTAGTCGGGGAAATTTGTGAAAGAGGTACCTAAGGGCTTCTCCATTTCGGTCCATTTATTTTACAAAATTTGTCATCAGACCCAATTTAATGTGCAATGCTGGCAGTATTATTTTGCTTTGATCTACCAGTGGTTCACGGACAATATTTTTAGTACCTAGTTCCAAGTTCTTTCGAAGAGGCCACTGTTTAGTTTCATAATGTATATTCCTTTCACGACTGTCCCACTCACACAGGAAGGAGCAATATTTTGTGTAACCCTGCTGAAGGCCTAGTATGATAGCCACCACTTTTAAATCTGCACATATACACCACTCATATTTGTCATGTTAATTAGTTGTGTAATGTTATCGTACGTCTCTTTCATATGAACCGCACGTGCTACAGGAATGCTGGGTAATTTATTGCCATTGTGCAATAACACTGCTTTCAAGCTGACTTAGAGGAATCTATTTGGGGCGTGGTGATATAAAAGGTTGAAAGGAAAAGGGAGCGTTGTGGAAGAGTGGGGCCGCCTGGGCCTGGGATGCGAACAGTGGCGAAGCCCCGAGTAATACATTAATGCAGATACAGTTTGAAATTTATGCGACGAATGAATGTAATTAAGTCTTCTCGGTCTGTCTGCCTGCGTCATCAAGGATTTATGTGGACGTAGGTAACTTCTCCAGCTGAGAGAATAATTCGGGGTATGTTATTGTAAGACTGCCAGTTATCAAAATGTGCGTTAAAAGACGAAAGGGAGGTATTACGAAGTACTGACTATTTTATGTTGTGCAACATAAACATGGTTTTAAACATGCGAATGCGGGAGAAACAGAAAGTCCACTTAAAAACAGAATTATACAACATACACGTAAGACAAATAGCAGAACACTCCAGGAATGAGAGCCACAGTGGAGTAAACAGAAATTATCTAAAAATTAGGACACTGGATTATTAGGAAACGGAAGTGGTCTGTATTCATTTAAACAACTGAGTATGTTATCATGAGGTAATGTAAGTTTGTAAGGTATTGCTTCTAACTATTCTGGGAAGTGGCAGCTATAAGAATTCCCGAGAAAACCAAGTCGGTGGGATTAATTTCCGGGCTTTGCTACGAGTGTAAAATGAGCGCCTTTACGAATAGCTCTTTAATTGAGAAAAACGAATGTTCAGAGAAAGCCCGAAATGTTCTATCTAATTTTTGATTCCTATCATTTTAATCGGGTTTAAACCGGAGCATTATTAACAGTGCTTCTGGGCCCAGGTTCGGTCCTCGAGCCCTTACAGAGCTCGAATATCTGTTATAACATCCCTTGGCGGTTTACTAGTTTGCTATTCAACGCTCCTGCGCGTGAACCCAGTATTAGGCCTAAAACTGGAAGGGTTGTGAAAGGTCTTGCAGCCGCACACCTGAAGCCAAAATAGAGCCATCTCCAGAGACGCCGTACTCTCAAATATACCTTGGACATTGAACAATTGTTCGCGAATTTTCTCCGGCCTATAAAGATTTTATGAACTTGTGGGAATTTTATGTTTCCGGTAATTTAAGAATAGTCTCGAACGTAATGTGCAGTTTCAAAATAAAACACATACCGACGTGTGCGGTATAATGTGTAGTACCGTTAGCACCTGCAACGCGATTTGTCGCTCACAGTTTTCTCTCTGTAATTTCGCGCTTATCCCATTGCATTTCCAAGACGAATGCAGCGTATAAAATGGCTGTATTGTTCGCTTAACGTAAATAATAATAATCTAAAAGCATTCTTGTATGATTCTGCACGTTCATGTTTTGTGGTCATATTCATTACGCATTACACACTGTTATGGTTTCATTTTAAGATTTCAATTTGAAATTGTCTTAGAATGTGTCTAATACAGCTTTATTTGTTAGTAAATGGACCGAACGTCGAGGCCGAGTTGTTAGCACTAGGGTGGTCTCGGGTTCAAATCTCGATCTGGTGACCGGTTATCCTGACTGAGGTGTTTCATGGTTTTTTATGTCCCTCCAGGCGTATGCTGGGACAATGTCTTAAACTAGGCCACGGCCGAGTTTTTTTTAAATATTTTTATCTCTTTATTAATCGTACATATTTTGAGATACTGAGAGCCTTGTACTACATAATCCGGGATTCCTTTGTCGCGTTGTGAAAATACTTTTACATCTATTGTGACTGCAGTGTATTGGTGTATTTTCTATTCATGTAAGTGTGTTTATAATTCCCACATCGAAAGGGAAGAGTACCTCGGGTAGCGGAATCTGTAGATTAATTTGCTACTTGATTGCCCGCCAGGATTAGATTCCTGCCAAGAGACGAACTGTTCTCGTCATCACCACAATGTCTATACCAAGCACCGCACATTCTGTTCAGTGGGTTGAGGACATTCTTCCTGGGAATAAATCAGCCGGAGCGTGAACCTAAGAAGGCGCAGTGCACAGTAGTTAAGGAACGCTTTCATGTCGTGTCCAAGCACAGAGAGAACTTTATCTCTTACTTTTAACTATATTTCGAAATGTAAATTCTTAACTGTCCGTGTGTACGGCAAGTGACGTTCATCGCTCGAAGAATGTCGTACACGAACTTAAAATGTCCAAGTGACTGCTTACGTGACGTTCATCGCTCGAAGAATGTTGTGCAAGTGACGTTCATCGCTCGAAGAATGTCGTACACGAACTTAAAATGTTGGAAAACGACCCACAGACGGTTTTTATTGTAACTGTTGCATGGTAATTAACGTGAGTTTCACATCAAATTTGTAATCCACTTGCGATATCATCTGAAGCGGTGTAAGCTCAGTATTTTGTACCAGACAGAAATGGGGCTTAAAATACCCCGCAAACTCCATTTGCGAGTCAAATCACGCGATCCGAGAAGATAATACATTCCAATTACTTTCTGATCTCCCTCGCTTTGCACTCGGATGAACGAGTATAAGCCTTGTACTTCCAGCTACCCCATTAGGCATTCTCGATGCAAGCATCCAGTAACCTTCAAGGAGTAACGTAAGTGGCCAGTGATCGCTCACACTTTACGTCTTGAAAGAAACAAGATCAAAGTTAAACCCCAAAACGAGGCTGAACAAACTCTTAAGATCTCTTCCGGTTGCCGTGTGATCTGAGCCATCTCCTATACAAGGGGATGTTGGGATGTGTTTACGCTCGAATCGTGATGTTTATCTGCGTCACCCGATGATGTTCCGATTCATTTTCAAATAGGCTTGCCGCTTTCGTATAGAGCGACATCAAATGACGTGGGCAAGCATCGAACCCGGGTGCAGCTCGAAAAAAGAGGAATATACTATTCGACAAACATTACAACTGCCATCGTTAGTGTAAATATTCTTGTTGGTTCGTGCTCAAGTCCTAATCACGTTACGACTGTTTGTCAGTCCGTCCGTCTTGGTGTCGAGATTTTAGTCTCACTTTTGAAATTTAGAGTCTTTGTCGTCTCTGACGAGAGATCGGGTCTGTCATCTGTTGGGAACTCTTTGTCACATTTTCTTAATTTGTTTACAATTCTCATGTGTACAGGGAACAAAAGCATTTGCATTACACATGTAACCTATAGGATATGCAAACCGTACAACAAAAATAAAGGGCTTGAAATTCTCCAAGTCCGAAACCAGAAGTGACGTAAGCGTACATCCGGGGTCATAACTCAGTCATTCGTAATTATCTTGCTTTTGTCCATATGTGGTTTTTCTGTGCCTCCTATTGACTACAATGACTTACGCCAGATGTCTGTTAAACAGAGAGACCAATATGGCTGCCTAATTTAAAAAAAAGGCGTTAATTGCTTTTCTGAGTCCTGCGAAAGCTTCTGTACGTGCTCTGCCGATATTCCCTCGTGGACCAATGGGCATGGTAGAGACTGGCGTTCATGCGAAGGACACGTTTGCAAGTTCGAATATTTTATTTTATTTTTCCATGACATTGTACGTCGTCATTCTGATTTAAAGTTCCCGTGTTTGATTCCGACCATAGAAAAACGATTTAGTTTGCAAAAAAACATGCCTTAGAATTGTTTTTGTTTCTCGAATAAATATATACTTATAAAAATTAAATTACTGTATTTGGCCCTTAAATGGGTGCTTTCAGTACCTGGAATATTTAATAAGATACACAGAATCTTTGAGCTTCAACAACAGATATATTTTTTCTCGACATGGACTCGGCATTTATGCATATTCCACATAAGTCTCTAGAAGCTATTGACAAGTTCATTTCTCTTCATTTTTATCCCCAAATCAAAGGAGGGGAAAGAGAGGAACATGGATTGAGGAAAGTAAATGGTACGGAAGGGAAGCATAGGAAGGTGGGGAAATAAAGGGAATCATGGGAAGGTATGAAGAATGAAGAAGGGAATTATGGGAAAGTGGGAAATTAAGGAAGGGAAGCGTGGTATCTCCCCCGGCGGGAATGGAGAGTGAAGCGAGGAGGTACAGAACCCTAGTGAGTAGTGTCAACAACACGAGTCTTTCTGCTTCTTTGTTTTTTTTCTCCTTCCATTTTTATCGTCGACTCTTCAATTCTTCCTCAAAACCCTTGAAACGTTCTACCACACTTTTTTCTCTTAAGGAAATTAAAGACGTTCATTTTTATTGCCTTAATTTTTGTTTTATTTTTAAGATATACATAGGCCTACCTCCACGTACAGAGCTTCGTGTGATGCCGTCCTTATTATTTTGTGTTGTTCCAGGCATTTACAAGAACGGTGAAGGTTAGACACTTGAATCGTCTCTCTCAATACAGTTTAGGTAGAACGAACGAAAGCGAAAGTATAAAAGCCATACAAAACGTATTCCAGTACTGCGAATCCTGTATGGATCGATAAGAAATCGAGCCCTGTCCAGGATTTCTTTTGTATTGTTCGAATCTTAAAGAAATAAATTCGTATAATACTGCCTACTTGATGTTATTTCGACATGTTATCAGGCGACTTCTTCGTGGCAGGAGGACGGTGGAGTTGTAATTATCAAAAGTGGGGGTTCTTTGTGTGCGCTGCCAGACGCGTTAAAGCGTAGGACGAATGCGTCGCTGGCGATCTGTCGTCACAGTTCCTTCCTCCATTAGCAGATTGTTCATCTGTGGATACTTGCATAACCGGTTCAGGGGCTCACCTGATTTAGTTGCATCGCTAAAGAACTTGCAGAAGAACACTGCTCTTTTGTATGTTTTTTTATTTTGTGAACTGTTGTTTACAGATTACGTATATGGCTGTCCTAAGCTGTGATATTCCCTGCTACGCGTATTAAGCTGTTTCACTTTTTAGTTCATTAGATGCTGGTTTAAATTGAAATTTGATTTGCTACGTGGACATAATAGCCTGTGTTGTTGGAGTCAGTCATCACAAATCCACTGATTTGTGTACAATGACACGTTAGTAGACCGACGAGATTAATTGCAGTTGTAAAAGACTCACTCGTCCAAGCAGTCCTACCAAATGTTTGAATAGATTAAGTAACCTCCAAAACATGCGGTTATGACCAACACAGATGATGATGAATGCAACAGACTTATCCGGATGGTACCCGGTTTGGATCCCTGTCGAAGCACAGACTGTCCGAACACACTTTTTTGTGGTTTTCCCTCACGTTCTGCAGGCGAATGCTTAGATACGAGGTGCGATCGGAAAGTTTCAAGACTGCGCGTATAAAAACCCGTACACTTATCTCAGGTATTAAATTCATCCATCACCCTCGAAGTAGTTCCCCTGGGAGTGAACACAACGACCCCAGCGCCCCTGCCAAGCCTGGAAGCATCCCTGGAAATCTTTCTTTGTCAGCCTGTCAAGCACCATCTGCGATTCTGCCTGAATCTCTTCTATCGT
>NW_019060245.1:330078-344986 GCF_000696155.1 Zootermopsis nevadensis
AAATATTACATTAATTAACATTTAAAATATTTTAAAATATCTTCTAAAAATAAAATTTCGCAAAAGCAAATTTTTGTCGGACTCGACTCTCTCTACAGATTGCAACTTTGTGACCATTTTATCATGCAAAAATATCCTGCCCCCCCCACACACACTGAGATCTGGAAGGGGGAAGGCAGTGAAATTCAGTTCTGTCGTAGGGGAAACCATCGGTTCGAATCCCGGCCACAAGACTGACTGTTCTGGTTGAGGTGACCTCAGTCTCTCTTTCTCCCTCCCCTCACCCCAGACAAATGGCTGGGTCAGTATCTTAAAAGAGACCACCACAATAGCATTGCGATTTTAATTTCCTCAGTCACATGAACGCTCTGGACCGTAATCCATTACAATTAGTTCGGAGGCAGTTCTCATGTTTGTGAGCTTACGGTGGTTCTCAACCGGTGTTCCGCGACACACTAGTGCGTCGCGAGCTTTTGCCAGGAGCGTCACGAGCCGTTTAACAGGAGAATGGTTATATAAAAATTAAACATGCAAATTAAAAATTTAAATAATCTTTAATCTCACAGTACCCGTATTTTAGCAATTAGTTAATAAATATCAACAAACTTATATTTTAAACTTGGAAGAAGAGATTAGTGAGAATGATAGTAGCAGTTACTGTTAGAAGTTTGTTGCAACAGTGGCTGTGACGGTGTCTCACCTCACTCTTTGCCGCAAATTAATTCGGGTGGACTCAGTTTGTTGACGAAGTCTGGCTTTGTGTACACGAGGTTCTGTGTTTCTCAGTTCTTACAAATGTTGTGTTGGAAACAATTATATAAAGTTTGGAAGGCACTGCATTTGCGTAAGCATTTTAAATTTATATTTGTATCAAAACTTCATCTTTCTGTTTTACGGTAATTTTATGTGTTTGTACAATAAATTACATTATTTAAAACAGGTATACTCATTACGTTTCACATTTAAATTTCATATAAATTTTAGTTTTGTATGCTAATGGCAGTGCCTCGCAAAAAGTGCATGTGTGCATTGAGCGCCAGATTGTATCAAAACTTCATCTTTATGTTTTACGGTAATTTTATGTGTTTATACAATAAATTACATTATTTAAAACAGGTATACTCGTTACTTTTCACATTTACATTTGATATAAATTTTAGTTTGTATGCTAATGGCAGTGTCTCGCAAAAAGTGCATGTGTGCATTGAGCGCCAGAAGGTTTAGAACCACTGGCTCGACGAAGCTCCGTGTTCTCTGCTCGCCGAGTTATTAAAAATTTGTTTATCAGCCTGTGGGCAGATTAATACTTCGAGTCTGAGTTTTAAGTTCACGTGAATGCGTCGATAGAAAATAGATTCTGTTCCGAAACTCAGTGCGATGTTTCTTAATTCTAATTTTCTCGACATCAGCCCATCAGTGACATCCCGCAAAGAACACAACTAAAGTTTTAGATGAAGGCAAGGCGAAACCCCACAGTTATACAGGGCGGCTCGTAATTAATCATCCCATTTGAAATAACTAGATTTTTATTAGTTTTTCTCTTTAATACATGAAGTAGAGGCTTGGGAAATTATTAGGGAACCGCTGTACAATTCAGCAGCATACAGCAGTTGTTGAAGTTGTAACATCAGATCGGCTGCAGCGAATCATGACGCAGGACATAACTTATTTTTCCGTGCAATACTCGGCTGATGCAAGAACTGAAGCCAAGAAATCATTGACGGCGCCTAGAATACTCCCGCGCTTTCCTACAGATGATTAATTACGCGCTCCTATACAAGTGTGACGCATTTTAAATGTCCAGAATAATGTTGTGTTCCCTTCTTATGCCGTTTTGAGTTTCCCCACTCGCATAGGTCCTTTATTTTCGTACGGTACCGTACCTCCTTCTTCAAATGATTTACTCTCAATCACACTATTCCGTTCAGCTGCCATTTCTAGGCCACGCATCAGTTAATTACTTACCAGTCCTGCTAGTAACGAGGTTCTACCATGGACACATCCTAACCGCATCCAGTTTTCTATAATAACATAAATATCAAGATGAGACTCTCTCGCAGAGGTTATAAGAACACAGTCTGCACGAAGACGCAATGCATATGTGTTAAGTAAATTGACATAAATTACACGTGATGCCATGATACGTTCGTATGTTAAGTTAGACCACGTGTAGGTCCTGTCGGTATACAATTTTTTGTTCTCGTGTTTGCTATAACAGCGCCGTAATTTGTTATTGTCAACAACGAGAACGAAGTCGGTCTGTGGCTATGACAGCCTTCACTTTCAGTTTTACAGTTTGTAGTGTAGTGAACGAAAAACATTTATTATATGATCTGAAGCTTTCGCGGCAACTAAGTTCAGTAACATCTCGGGCATTCAGCCGCGTCAGATGGTTACACGAAGAAACCAACGTTTGGGGAACCACCTCTATTTTGCTGTCAAGGGCTACACTACTCTGAATCGTTCCTACCTAGAATTGTTTTTCGAGACAGTGAATTCTTACGTAACTCGGTAAAATTCTGTGAAAAATATCTCAGTATGTTGAAATAGAACCGTCGTTACAGTGTAAAGGAGCGAAACTAGGACATGCATTCCATGCCCCAAATAGCATTCGAACCCATGACTAACTGGATCGGCTTAGTAGTATCTTTAAACCTGTGAAAGGTGGAATATGTTCTTTCAGAAGCTGGCTGTCTTTTGGTTTGTTATGTAGTGTAGTTTAATAGAAGTTTACAGACGTTTCAGGGGTGTTTGTTCACTCCATCATCAGGGTGACTCACTGCCTCGCATCTCTGAAACATTTATAAACTTCCACCAGGCAAAACGACGCAACGCCCCATCTTAAAAGGAATCGATGTCTTTGAGATAAAACAGCGCATCCCAATTATATTTATTTGGGGTTCAGATTTTGCGCGCGACTCTAAGAGGATTTCTGGTGAAGTATTGCTGTCCGTATACTTTTAGTATGGAATTCTGCTACCACTACTTCATTTTAAAACATGGGCAACTCACCCACGTTGGGGCTATAAATTCGTGGCTAGAGAAAAGAGAAAACATAATGCCACTTTAACTTCCTTCGTTCAAACTTGTCGAAAAAAATCCTTGTCTAATTCTGATGTATATAAGCAGATGACATCTATTTTCCGGGTATTTTGTAGTGAAATTCAGTGGCGAACACGAGCGGTATGTAATATGCCTGTTTTTTTATGCTTTATGTGACTGTGTGGTGTTTGAGAACAAATTCCCGATTAGAATAATTGGATCTAAGAAAGAGGAAGTGATAATTGCGTAATACGTACCCTACGACTAGTGTTTAAATAAAAGAGAATGAAATTCACGATATACACCTAGACCAAAAATGCACACATAATTTTGGTCGGAATCAAAGTAGTCAAAGCGTGTGGGGGAATTTGGTAACATGAACTTCAGTGAACCGGAATTTGACAGTGTAACTGGATTTAACTACCTTAGATTAGAAACCAGGGGTTACGTTTTCGTAAATGCGGTAATGAACCTTCGGATATGTCGATGGTGTTCGTTTGGTTTGCAACGCCGTGTGGACTTGTACGTGGATACCAACGTTTTGGAGAGACATACTGTTCCCTTCTTCAGGAGTGGAGTGAATGGTCTCCACTCATTTGTTTTCAATATTTTTCAGGTGTTCTTCACGCTGTAGAGCGAGTGAAGAACACCTTATGGGCCCGTCCATGCCTGTTTGTAAGTTCCGTTTTTTCTAGGATCTATACGACATCCGTCACCCGATGTTGGATCGCATTGCGCATTGTTGCAATAATGGAACTGCCATAGTTTTAACAATTCTTTGTAACAATGGGAACATATAGCATTTTTGGAACAGTCGTTGCAGTGGGAACTGAGGTCTTCGTTGGTACACGTTGTTACAACAGCGGAAGCCGACATCTTTTTGGAACACTACAATTACCTCGGACCACAGCAGTGACCTTGAATAACATTTTTGCCTTTGTTGGATTTATTATTCTGTTCTAGAAAGAGTGGTGCACCTCCATAGTTCCCCTAACCTATGGTAATCGACGGCCCTCACTGCCCTTGATGTCTCGTGAAGAATACCTTTGTAATTTCAGTGTAATACACTTTTCTAATCTTTTTTTTCCAGTTTTTCGTAGAACGATACAGCCATAGTGAAGAGCAAGGAAATTAAAGATCTCGGTGTAGGTGGGGCTATGTAGTCTCTTTACTTCATGTCCTCAGTACAACTGTTACATATCCAAGTCGCAAGTAAAGCGTTATAGTTTGCAGGTTAAGTTCTGCAGTGATAGTATCGTGTGAAATTCTGTATGGATAGTAAATTAGATGTCATTCTTATTGTGAGGCACAGCAAATTTTGTCTATAGCCCTTTTTATGCTAATGAATTTTTTTGAATCAGTCTGGCAAATTTTGAAGACGGTATTGTAATGTGTCGAATTGATGTGTACTTTTGAACAACTAATTATGATTAGAAACTTGTTGATTGCCACTCGAAACACAGGATTATTGAGCGTTGTTGTGTGGTGTCGTTTATAAACGATAGTAAATGCTGTGTTACCTTATATTTGTAATTCTGATTTGCATGAAAAATGTTAATAATTTATTTTTGTAGTAAATAATGTTATACAGTGGAATTAATTTTATTGCTAGACCAATTTATAACCTAGAATACAGTCTTAACCGCCCGCTCTTCATTTTCGCAACCTTACAGTTTTAACTTCAGTTGCACTGTCAGGTGTTATTGCTGCGATTGTTACCGAACCATCGTGTTACTTGTATCTTCGCATGCTAATGAATTAATTCTGTGCTGTTGTTTTTGCTTTCCTGTTCTGGGACAACTAACTGTTGAGCGCAGCCGCCTGTATACCAGTCCACCCACCGAACATCTCGACTGAGGGTTTTCCTCTGTCCACGCGAGCAGTTGCAGGGACTGTCGTAAATTAAGCCACGACCGCTTCCTTCCACATCCTTTCCAATTCATTATTTTCTAGTAATCCTGTCATTCGACAGATTATAATCTGAGCTTTTGAAAGCGTCGTAAAATAAAGAAAGACTAAAAATAAGGGAGTTGCATTTTTCTGTTGTTAAATTCCAACCAGTAATTTATAATTTACATACAATTTTAATGGTTCAGCTAATGTGTTTACTGTTTGTGTTACAGTGTGTGTACTTCTGACGAGTTTAATTGTTGCGTGTCTTGTGTTTAAAACTAAAGTAACAGTGACACTCTGGAATGAAATTGCGTACATTTCGTTTCTTTAATGAAATGCGTGTACGACATCGGGCTTTGGTATTTTAGAAGATTCTTTAAGAACATTTTGTAGGCTAATTGCGAAGTAGTAGCCAGGTTCCCTTTATAACGCACCAGAGAATATAATTACCAATTTACAGGCCGTAGATATGTTTAAATTAAATTGTGATGGGACGAACGATAATTTACGCAGAACTCTCTTCGTCTGTAAGTGATGTCTCTTCCCGTCTCCGATCCAAAATTGTCAATTCTGAAATGTATCAACGACAGCTTTGCCTCTTGTTCTACTGCATCTAACTTGGCCCCTCATCTTTACGTGAGAACACAAATTAAACTTCCCCGAGAACAAAGTGCTAGGAGAATATTTGGACATAATTTATGCCCTTGTCATCAAACCAAGGAGGATAAGATGGGCGGGACATATGGCACGTGTTATACAGAAAAAAAGACTTAAACAGTTTTATTTGGGAAACTTGATGGGAAGAGACCACTTCGGGAAGCATAGGTGTGTGTTGAGGATAATATTAAAATGGGTTTTAAACATGGGTTGAACTGCTTCCAACTGTCTCGGGAAAGGGCATAATGGTTGGTGTGAGGTATGGGCCTCAGGTTCCGTAAAAGGCTGGGAACGTATCAAGTGTGTAAGGGACTTACGTACACTGTCGGTTATTCCTGCAAGCCGACTTCTTCGAAAGCTGTTTATTATTCTGGATGAGGGAGGCATATTTGGGGGTAGTTAATAACATGTTATTAATTTCTGATGAGATACGTACATAGTTCTGGTTCAGAAACATGTGCATGCTTAAACTTGTTTATTTTTCAGTAAATTATTATAAGAAAACTTGCATACGTTATCTGATAGACCTAGTATTTGCTTTTATTTGCCTTTGAAATTACATCGTATTATTAATACAAGACTTTTTGGAGTTTTCGAAATTCTGATGCATGGAAATTTGTTACATGAAAGCGAGAATTGGGGATTTTCAGTTGCGCACTTTTTCTCCTTTTCAGTTCAGTTGAACGAATTTTTAATTTCAGTTCTAAAATACAAACAACTGGTGTTAGCAAGTTGCGTCTCATTTGTCTTTCTGTAAAACTGTGATTTTTGATAGGCGTGTGTTTTTCGTTGGCGTTTTCGCTTCGTTTATTCAGGGCATACTGACAATCCCGAAACGAAGCACTGACGATCTTAGTACAAATATTATATTGCATGAAGTGTTGTATAAAACTGTGTCAACAAGAGGTAAACGTTTTTAATGTTTGTGCATAATTTCATTCCCGAGATGTTTTGCTTACATCATCTCTGAAACAAATTGTATGTTACAGTCTTGTTATAACGTTTTTTTAATGTCATAATATTAATCATATGAATTATATTATTTCTGCTTTGTGCTCGTCTGACGTCAAGATTGTTCCTCTTGTCTGCAGCACTGTCTGATTCTCTCTGTTCGCCATTCTTATATCATCTTCGGACATATCTAAAAGGTAACCAAGCTAAGCGATGCTGTGCATTTTGATTTATAGAGAACAGCTTTCTTTGCAGTTCACTACTATACCTTCCTGTCTTCCTGCACATTGTAACTGCGTGGGGTGACATGAACTGAAGATCGTAATGGGAGTGGGTGAATATTGCAGTGGCAAAGATCCTCTAACAGCTCTCTCTCTCTCTCTCACACACACACACACACTGTTAGTCTGTGTAAGGGATTACATTTCACAAGGTCACATGCATCGGCACTTGAATAGAAATAAAAAGTATGTCGGCGCAAGTGGAAATCCACAAGCAAACAGGTGTAGGGAGTGCGATTAACTACCGTACACTCGGTGTGATACTGCGTGTTACGTGGCTGTGGTGTCTCGCATTTTTCTTACGTGCAGATATTTAGCACTTTCTAGTTACTACTGCAAAACTCCTTTGTCAAATGTGTGCTTGGATAGATGCTTTATTCTAAGGTGCAGTGAACACCGAGTGTAAGTGCTTGGTCTTCGCTTATGTAATGACATTTGGTCAGGCGAGGGAATTGTTTAGGTTAACGAGGCTATATTCTATTATAGGGCCAATGTTCAATGCTTTCGAAGTTGTTGTATTATGCAGTCTTGCACAGCCTATTAAAATCTCTTGTGTTTTAACCGACTAAGAGGCAATTCCTGGTTTGATTGCATGCAGGCTGTATAGAAATATATTGGAGTGTAGTGACGTACAGAAATGAGGGTATGGAATAAGATACAAGATGAAAGAAATAGTAATGTTAATATTAGTAATTATAACCCGAATAAGGTTACCAATTTGAACACACGCATCAGTACGAAATAAAAACTGGCGTTTCCAAGTAAGGTTGTTTAACGATTATTGTGCGTGACTTTTTAACATAAAGGATTCGAAGGTATTGAACATTTATACTGTGTGCGTGTGTACACACACACATAAATGAGTCTGTACATGTCAAAAATTCTTATCACTCAACTACCGAAAATGACCGATATATTTTCTTAGTAATTTATTTTTGACAGCCCGGATTTTTCATCATATAGTCGTAACCGCCCACTAGTACCAGTCCTGTAAATACAACCCTGAGTGAATATAATACAGTTGCAAGCAAACGGTATTGACTGTGTTGTAATGATTGTAATTTACTTACTCCTAACTTGTCACGGTTGATTAGATACGATAAAATAACTGTATATTATATCTGGATTGACAAGATCCATTCTCCCTATGACTGGACACTTTGAGTTGTAACACGAATTTATCCGTTGAGGAGAAAACGGAAGTCAGAGGTAGCTAGATATAGAAGCGTTGCCTAGCAGCTGCTGTAAAATCTCCGTCTGTGTAAATGAAAATTCAGTAATAATTGCATGACATGCTTAAGGAATAATATCCGCCAAATGAGCTCTTGTATTGAGCACATAATGTAAGGAAGTAGAGTGTATTTCCCAACATCACAATCCTTGGAAGCATTAGATTAGTTGGGCTGTTGCTGTTTCTATCCTCTTTTCTGGGTTGCTTTAAGTTTCGGGAAAATGTCAGAGATTCTGCCAACATGCTGATAGCAATTGTTATAATTACATTTTTATTTAAGAATTTTAGTTTCTGTTAATTTTATGCGTAGTGAAAGTGTTTGCTAAACGAGTCAAGAAATTATGAATTCCTAGTATCTCTAGACTGTGGGTAAATTGCGTGAACACTGGGACGAGACAAATTCCAAGGTGATGCAGAGGAAGACTCAGTTGGACGCCATGCTAACGGATAGTCAGCGCTACGAGAGCAAGCGGCAGGAGGTGGAAGCTTGGCTGAGTCGAATGGAGATGCGACTCGAACGCATGGGATCTGTGGGACACACCGCCGACGTGTTGGAGGCACAACTACGGGAACAAAAGGTAAATAAATGAGCCCAGTTAGACGGTGCATCCTGACAGCTGAGGGAACTTAAAATAAAGCAGATCCCAATTTCACAGTGATTCTTTCCTGCACAAATATTAGGCCTACAGTTTGACAGGAGTTGACTTGCTTTCCCGGGCTGAGTGTAGCGAGCTGCAGTCTCATGGTGGATAAAGATTTCGAAACTGAGATGTTGATACCGTCATGTTATTTATAGCTTACCCTCACACTGTGATATGATGTCAAATCAAAGAAGTGAATTTTCTTCCTTTTACAATTTGGCATCACTGAAACTGAAATATATTTCATACGCGTCTTGTCAGTGAAAAACTCATGTAACTCAAGTGTAACTGAAAATCTAGTTTTCCGTCTCTCACTATTGCTATTTGAATGCCAGCCATAATTTTTATTTTCCACTCTTTTGATAAGTTACCCACCCGAGAAGTGGCTGCTAAGGAACGGGGTCATCTTTAGTACTAACGATTTCGATATTGTTTTGTATAGATAATGAAATTCGTCATTATGGAATGTTTTCCGTGGAAAACAGTTTTTTTTGAGAACTTGTAATAATGAATAAGCATGTATGTGGAAAACTGCGGCCGGAATGGAGATGCGACTCGAACGCATGGGATCTGTGGGACACACCGCCGACGTGTTGGAGGCACAACTACGGAAACAAAAGGTAAGTAATTGAGCCCAGTTAGACGGTGCATCCTGACAGCTGAGGGAACTTAAAATAAAGCAGATCCCAATTTCACAGTGATTCTTTCCTGCACAAATAGTAGGCCTACAGTTTGTCTGACAGGGGTCGACTTGTTTTCCCGGGCTGAGTGTAGCGAGCTGCAGTCTCATGGTGGATAAAGATTTCGAAACTGAGATGTCGATACCGTCATGTTATTTATAGCTTACCCTCACACTGTGATATGATGTCAAATCAAAGAAGTGAATTTTCTTCCTTTTACAATTTGGCATCACTGAAACTGAAATATATTTCATACGCGTCTTGTCAGTGAAAAACTCATGTAACTCAAGTGTAACTGAAAATCTAGTTTTCCGTCTCTCACTATTGCTATTTGAATGCCAGCCATAATTTTTATTTTCCACTCTTTTGATAAGTTACCCACCCGAGAAGTGGCTGCTAAGGAACGGGGTCATCTTTAGTACTAACGATTTCGATATTGTTTTGTATAGATAATGAAATTCGTCATTATGGAATGTTTTCCGTGGAAAACAGTTTTTTTTGAGAACTTGTAATAATGAATAAGCATGTATGTGGAAAACTGCGGCCGGAATATCTTAGCTTCTGATTTTATTTATTTTCCATATTTATTCTTGGATATGCTGGTCCAGAATTGTTCCTTCGACCCACGTGTTTCGGTCGACTCTCTCTTCAGAAGTGGAGGCGATCGAAGCATGAATCCAATCGATGTTTGGTGTTGGTGTTCCTTCCAAACCTTTATATATGTCCGTGACATGTTGGTGGTAATCAGTACAGCAGAAATGCATCGTGTGTTGGTATCATCTTATCTGTTGTCAGTGACTTCAAATACAGTGATCTGCTTTCTTCCCAACCCAAACGTTTAACAATCTTAACAAATATTTGGTACCAAAATAGTTCGGATGTAAGTAAAACACAATCCGCGTTGTTGGCCTACGACAGGATATAGTGGGTTTTGTACCACAGTCCCGGCCTTGCTTTTATTTCTGGATCGTGCAAGCCATGTCAGAAAGTTCATACACCTTTGCCTGAAGCGCTCTGTCAATTCTAGTAATGTGCAGTGCCATAATTTCCGGCGAGTCGACATTTATTATATTGCTGTCGTCATCAACATCAACAAGCCTGTCATCATCGTCTCCGTAAAAATGTACTTTATGTCTCAGTGTCAGTAAACTGAAATATAGACCAATAAGTAGACCCACACTCTTAAGGACGTCTCGAAGTGCCAATATCACGAGGGTCACTCATATCGAACATGGGATCATAATTCCCATCCCATGCGGCAGTCTTCAGTTCAGAACAGCGCCCTTTTGGAACGTAACCATTTAATGAATTTAAATATTACTGAGATTTAATGTTCTCGCAGCGACGGTTATGAAGATGGCTGCCTTCTGGTTGTTGCACTGTGTAGTCTTGTAGATAGTGACCGAGAAGTTTACTGCTTTGATTATCACCTATTACTTTTAACTCCATGAACGATTATCCTTAGTTGCCACAGTTGAATGGCGAATATTAACACATCCAGTTCCCATTCGTTGTCGTTCCCATGTTTAAATCTGACCTTGCACCTATCATACAGTCTGTGGTTTGGAGTCTGTTGGTCTTTTAATCACCACGTTCTGAGCCTCGTATTCAGCGGTTACAGCGAGATGACTGCTCGAAGCCATCGACCGGGCCGTGAAACCGATTTTTCACCCGTCACAAGTGTCGAGGTTAAGAACACGTGCAACTTTACCTCTACGCTTCCGGTATGTCTTCATGCCGTATCGAACAACTTTGTCTTCTGTCATCCTAACAACACTTGTGGAAGGAAGCTGTCGTGGCCTATGTTACTGCATTGCCTGCAGTGACTGAGTAAAACCATGGAAACCTACCAGTATTGGTAGCCTATAAGTTGAGGATGGAATCGAAGTCCTCCAAATAATAGCAAGTGAAAACGTTGTGACTGGGAAAAACCATGAAAACTTGATTTGGTTGCCTGTATTTGGGTCGAGAATCGAACTAGAGTCTTCCTTTATATGAAGCGAGAGTAATGACCATTGAACGTTAACTGTGGTGAACCACAGGTACTTGTCAGGGTCACTGACCTCTGGGTAAAGAAGCAGTAAATTATTTGTGGTACTTTTCTGTGAGTTACTTAGTGTAGAAGAAAGCAGTTTAGAAGTTAACCTCAACCAATGCCATGAATGGATTAAAACCAGTAAAATGTGTGTTGATAACTCTGTTTCCCGTTAATTATTTCAGGTTATGGGATACTCTGAATATGCATTGTTTCAGTTGTACATCACATGAATGTTTGAAGTGAAAGGGAAACAAAACAATTTTCGGATGGCACAATCTATGTGAATTTGAGAATGGCTGCAAAATGACTGTATTCTGTTGGACGTTCAGACTAAGATCCTTCATGAAGTTGTAGGATAATTGAGGGTGTATCATTTAAAATGCAGAGAACAATCATGTAATACATTTAAAAAATTTGATCAGGAGTATGTTCATGCCATCTAAGACACTCTCCCATCCTCCCCCGTGACACGAGTCAAGGTCACCATGATTGCTCATGCCACTTGTGCGAAAGCTAGTTAGGTGTTGTCGCATGGAAATTGCTTGCCGCTGTTCATGAAGCACTTAGAGGCTTCCTGGCAAGGAAGTGTTAAATAAGACAACAATACATTTCTAGACTCAGAAATGTTGTCTGTGACAAATGCTTATTGAGTAACAAAATATCTGAAACTATGACCATACCAATTTCAAGCAGTGCATCAGCTTCAGCTAAGGAATGTGATTGCAAGGATTCAATTTTGTTATTATTTTGATTGTTCTTTGCATGAAGGAATTCTTGTGAAATAATCACGGTTGCATCTTAAATGGAACATTCTGTATTTTGGAAAAACCAAAGTGCCAATTCATGACTCTTATTCTTAATAATGTTAAATTAATTTAATTATGGTTTACCAGCTACACAGTGTTTAATTGATGTTATTACTGCCAACTTTGATGCAATTTTCATCACATTCACAATCCATTTGTCAGACAATATGCTCTGTAAAAGTACTTAAATGAAAATAATAATAATTTGTTTATGTGGAATTAAACAGTTTTGTTTGTTTTGTTTCAGTCATATCATGCAGAACTGCACCAGTACAAACACCATATTGAATTATTCAATCAACTCACTCAGAAGTTAATTGCTGTCTACCAACAAGATGACACCACCAGGGTAAAGAAGATGACGGAAACAATCAATCAGCGCTACAACAACCTAAACACAAGGTGGGTCTGTGGCTGCCATGTTTGCAGTATTTGTGATTTTTATTGTGTCCTTTAGCAATTTATCAAAAAATTTTTTTAATCTTTTATATCACTAACTAGTATTTATTTTACAGTTTACTATGCCACATGCGGTTTAAGCCCCGTGAACCAAATACAGTAGGGCACCGCATATACTGCGGGTTAGGGACCAGACCCCTGCCGAAAAGCGGATCTTTGCCTTTTTTTTCACTTGCTAATGCATATCAAAGCCTAATAAGATGTTTAAACTATCATATAGTAAGTGCACAATAGCACTAGGCCTAAGAAAATGATATGCAAAAATATTAAATAAATATACAGTATGTATTAACTTTGAAAAATTGCCAGAAATACACCTAGTATCTCTAGACTGTGGGTAAATTTTTGTGTTTCAGTTACAAAATTGCGTGAACACTGGGACGAGACAAATTCCAAGGTGATGCAGAGGAAGACTCAGTTGGACGCCATGCTAACGGATAGTCAGCGCTACGAGAGCAAGCGGCAGGAGGTGGAAGCTTGGCTGAGTCGAATGGAGATGCGACTCGAACGCATGGGATCTGTGGGACACACCGCCGACGTGTTGGAGGCACAACTACGGGAACAAAAGGTAAATAAATGAGCCCAGTTAGACGGTGCATCCTGACAGCTGAGGGAACTTAAAATAAAGCAGATCCCAATTTCACAGTGATTCTTTCCTGCACAAATATTAGGCCTACAGTTTGACAGGAGTTGACTTGCTTTCCCGGGCTGAGTGTAGCGAGCTGCAGTCTCATGGTGGATAAAGATTTCGAAACTGAGATGTTGATACCGTCATGTTATTTATAGCTTACCCTCACACTGTGATATGATGTCAAATCAAAGAAGTGAATTTTCTTCCTTTTACAATTTGGCATCACTGAAACTGAAATATATTTCATACGCGTCTTGTCAGTGAAAAACTCATGTAACTCAAGTGTAACTGAAAATCTAGTTTTCCGTCTCTCACTATTGCTATTTGAATGCCAGCCATAATTTTTATTTTCCACTCTTTTGATAAGTTACCCACCCGAGAAGTGGCTGCTAAGGAACGGGGTCATCTTTAGTACTAACGATTTCGATATTGTTTTGTATAGATAATGAAATTCGTCATTATGGAATGTTTTCCGTGGAAAACAGTTTTTTTTGAGAACTTGTAATAATGAATAAGCATGTATGTGGAAAACTGCGGCCGGAATATCTTAGCTTCTGATTTTATTTATTTTCCATATTTATTCTTGGATATGCTGGTCCAGAATTGTTCCTTCGACCCACGTGTTTCGGTCGACTCTCTCTTCAGAAGTGGAGGCGATCGAAGCATGAATCCAATCGATGTTTGGTGTTGGTGTTCCTTCCAAACCTTTATATATGTCCGTGACATGTTGGTGGTAATCAGTACAGCAGAAATGCATCGTGTGTTGGTATCATCTTATCTGTTGTCAGTGACTTCAAATACAGTGATCTGCTTTCTTCTCAACCCAAACGTTTAACAATCTTAAACAAATATTTGGTACCAAAACAGTTCGGATGTAAGTAAAACACAATCCGCGTTGTTGGCCTACGACAGGATATAGTGGGTTTTGTACCACAGTCCCGGCCTTGCTTTTATTTCTGGATCGTGCAAGCCATGTCAGAAAGTTCATACACCTTTGCCTGAAGCGCTCTGTCAATTCTAGTAATGTGCAGTGCCATAATTTCCGGCGAGTCGACATTTATTATATTGCTGTCGTCATCAACATCAACAAGCCTGTCATCATCGTCTCCGTAAAAATGTACTTTATGTCTCAGTGTCAGTAAACTGAAATATAGACCAATAAGTAGACCCACACTCTTAAGGACGTCTCGAAGTGCCAATATCACGAGGGTCACTCATATCGAACATGGGATCATAATTCCCATCCCATGCGGCAGTCTTCAGTTCAGAACAGCGCCCTTTTGGAACGTAACCATTTAATGAATTTAAATATTACTGAGATTTAATGTTCTCGCAGCGACGGTTATGAAGATGGCTGCCTTCTGGTTGTTGCACTGTGTAGTCTTGTAGATAGTGACCGAGAAGTTTACTGCTTTGATTATCACCTATTACTTTTAACTCCATGAACGATTATCCTTAGTTGCCACAGTTGAATGGCGAATATTAACACATCCAGTTCCCATTCGTTGTCGTTCCCATGTTTAAATCTGACCTTGCACCTATCATACAGTCTGTGGTTTGGAGTCTGTTGGTCTTTTAATCACCACGTTCTGAGCCTC
>NW_019060247.1:0-20890 GCF_000696155.1 Zootermopsis nevadensis
AAAACTTGGGACCAAGGAAATCCAGAATATTTATACTTGGCAAAAGGTAGGTAGTGTAGATATTGACAGTCGAACCATGCGAAACAATTAGTTTATTTTTATTCGTGTTCGTGCTTTTATTTGTCATCATACACAAATTAACATCACAGAATTCGGTTAACAAATTCTATAATTTTACAGCGACACTTATTAACCTTGTAAAATGCAAACACATTCCGAATTGGAGCAGCGGCCTATGGTATTGCCATACTCGGAACAAGCTTGGTGGCACTTTCCGAACGTGAAAGGATGTTCTTGCAGACAGTCGTAGGTGCCGGGAAGTTCTGTGGGTAAATGGAAAATGTACATTGAGGCTAATTTGTTAAAATGTTAAGTAGGCTGTGGGGAGACCGAAATTGTTATCAGAACTGTTTGGTTATTCTAGGTTATGTTAGGTTAATTAGGTTAGGTTAGATTGTTATTTTAGGTTAGGTTAGGCTTGGTTAAGTTGGGTTAAGCACGGCTTAGGTTATTTTGCATAGGAGCCGGGATAGCTCAGTCAATATAGTGACTAGCTACGGACTGGGCGATCGGGGTTCGATCCGCGACGGAGGCAGAGGATTTTTCCTCTAGCCTCTGCGTCCAGACCGGTGCTGGGGCCCACCCAGTCTCCTGTCCAGTGGGTACCGAAGTCCTATCCCGGGGATAAACACGGCCGGGGCGTGATCCTGACCACTCACTCCATCTGGTGCCGAGATCAAGAAAAAGTAGGAGTTATACCTGCGCTCCCCCCAAGCGCCTGCATTGGCGTGTTGCGGAACAGCTTTAATTTTACTTGTAAGTTATTTTGCATATTGAGGCAAGGGTAAGGAGAAGATGAGTGGGTTTTGTGTCGACCAGTTTCTCTTGACACTGCCAATAATTTTGAAAGTTGCTAATTATCGTATGCATTGTAGGGATATTTTATTAACTTTGATTGATTTTGACGTTTCTACTTTAAGTAGGATTTGAGGTTCTCACGACCGTGAGTCCAAAAATGGCCGGTGTGTGGGTTGCCCGTGTATTTTGGTGGAAATTTCAAACGTTTCAGAGGTTCTTGCTGTGACGACTCATCGCGCTAAAGATGGAGGCAGCAAGTACCTCTGAAACGTTGGAATACCTCTAACATACCGCAAGGAACAACAATCCAGAAGACGCCATCTCCCCTCTTTAAGCTAGTTCTGAATGAAGACATAAAGGACTGGAGCCAGATGTGTGCATGCATTTATCAGAATGGATGGCGTTGCCAGTGACGCAACGAGCCAAACAGTGGAAATCCATTTTTGCCGAAGGAGTAATTTCAGTGATCGCCACCAGGTGTTTTCCGAGGTTTAGCACAACATAAATGTCAGGATACCACTCATGAAAATGTGTATCAGTGTTTAGAAGACCTTGAGATTTAATTACATTTATCGTTTGGACGTTTCCGTTGCTTCATTTCGCCAAAACGCCAAATTGCTCAGTTCGTCATTGCGTTAGTGTAAAGGCCAATAGCTTCCTTGAATATCGTGTTCTGATGATGTGGGTTGGATTGGATTGATCGGACGAAGATCCGTTTGTTAACTTTTGTTTGAATGGTATGAACACTGGGGTCATTTAAAACAAATGACTTTCTTCACCAGCAGACGACTGCTGTTCAGTTGGTTCTAGGATAAGCTAAGAAGTAGAGACGACGTTTTCGAAGCCATTTCATGGGCGGACATAATCGTTGGTACCTATGTTAAAAAGAATATATAATTTTTTTTTATTGTGTGATTTTTCGTTTTATCGTCGTGTACTTTCCTACCTTTGTTTAACATCACCGTGTCCTAACATTTGCGTTTTTCCCCATCAGAGTGTGCTCTGGTCTGCTGGATTTTTTTCTGGCTTTAAAAGTGGGACAAATATCTGACACATGTTCACGGCTCTGATTTCCTGTTTCATTATTATATTCTGTCATTAGTCTACATTTTTATGTATATCTGAGTTTTGTTTTTATTCTGCTAATAAATAATTTTTTTTATTTGTGTTCTGTTCCATAAATGATAAGTTTGTAAAGGGTCTGGGCCTACGTTTGTTTCAACTGTTATCCTAGAAGCGAGCACAAATGCCAATTTCATTAAAATGCACTTCCGCTCTATGTAAGATACGAACATTAACGCTCAAGTAGGTATTTAACATGTATTTGAAACTTATGTAATGTATTAAAACTGGGACATGTATGGCCACTCATAGTTAGAAATTTAGTTTCTGGATCAAACATCGTAAAGCATACAAAAAAGGCCGGTTTCGACCGAGGGCCCTGAGCTTGGCATCCCTCCTGTTGAGACGAGGTAATTCACACTGCAGTCAATTACACGGATGTAGGCTTAATTAGTTATAACATTCTTCTGGATTATAATAGAAGACAATGATGGAATTCACTTACTGACACTCCAGTTAGAAAAGGAAGATTCCTGAAACAATTGACGTCAAATGTTTAGAATATCACACTCATTTGAATTTGGAATGCAACACATTTCATACTAGACATTTCTCGAAAGTCATTCTTGGGCGTCACAGAGTGATGACAGACCCACGTAACAAAAGAAGCTGACAAACTTCATCTTCATCTGGTTTGGTATTCTTAGATTACCTAATGAAGTAGGTTGAAGGAAACAAGTTTTATTGGTGGCCATGCTGCATTCATGGAAAAGACACAAATTACATGTAAATCCATGATTTTTCATTATGAAGAAACATATATTTGAACGCTAAGCTCTGAACGGTGGGCAGAAATTGCTGATTTTGGAAAATATTTTGTAGATTAAGGCTTTGCTTACCTGCATTATCACCATAATGCAGCACAGAAGGACGAAGCGTACAAAAATCTTCATTTCTGCTGCCCTGTAGCTGTGAGAGACAGACCTGAAACAAGGGAATAGATTCCATATTGTGATACGTATGTATCAAATGGACCGTGCAATAGCTCAGGCCGTCAGTCTCCGGGAGAGTGGCTCTGAAACAGTTTTTCTCTCCGGGTCCTTCGTTTCGACTGATCAATAACCCACCTGTTATCCGTAATCACTCGTTTATCATCCGAGGTCTGGACAATCAGCTCCTCGGCGGCAGCGTTTCCACAACGACAGATGACATCCTCGACCATTCATTATAACAGTTACGATGTGACTGCTTTAATGAATCTGCTTGTTGTGTGCTGATTACAAGACCGCTATTGTGTGAATTGAAAGAAAGAAATTGGATATAAAAAAATTGAATTAGAAGGGAGCCTCAGGTTGGAGGTCTGTGATGTATGTGCGTATGTGGCATTTACAGAAATGGGAAGATTGTAAGTCTAACATTAGACTGAACAACGTTACAAAATTTCGAAAAGTACAAAACTTTTAAAATCTGCTTTCACAGTTCTAAGACTTTACTGACTGCAAACCCACAAAATTCCCGAAATTAAAAGTTTCTCAAAATCGAAATTTATAGAAATTAAAAATTTTCCAACCTCTTGGCATAATACTGTCTTAATTTTTAAAATTATCAATATTTCGAAATTTAATGTTTAAGTTCGCATACCTAGAAAATTTTAAAACTTCCAAACAAACAAATTTATAATAAGAAATGGGACAAAATATGAAAGGAAATAATGTTTTAAAATATGAAGTATTTATTCATTTTCATTTTTCAGTATTTTTGAAAGTCCGAAAGTTTTCAAAATTATAAGACCGAAAAATCATTATCTAGTCAATACTCATATTCGAAATTGAAAGATTTTAAACTTCAAATCTCGACATTCATCGCAACCTAACATGTCTTAAACTAAACCGAAACACACAAAATGAATAATTATCTAACCTAACCTAAGCTGACTTAACATAACGTAACCGACCGAAGTTTAGCCGAGAGTAACCCAACTTTACCTAATCTGTTCTATCCTCACTTAGTTTAACCTGATCAAACAAAGCCTAACAAGTAAAAAACCTAACCAAAGCAAAGAAAATTCAACGAAACCACATTGTAAATTCAATATTCAAAATTGGAAAATTCTTCAAGATCACTACACCGTGTTTCAAAAGTAGCTTTACAACTTCGCAGGAGAATATAAGTTTATTTAAAGGACGCGCGCAATATTTTTAAATACACAAATTTAGCCAGACACATCGAGTTTCATGCACATAAACTGTAGTATCGAAAACCGTGTTTCTGAAGACGCCGTGGAACAAATTAGGGAGAGCTTCGCTCGAAGTCCACGCAAGTCAACGAGAAGGACATCTCGGGAAAGTGGGATTCCACATGTGACTGTGTGGCGAGTGTTACGAAGACGTTTACACTTAAGAGCGTGCAGATTATCCATGGTGCAAGCCATTTCAGATGGCGATAAACTGGATCGTAAGGAATTTTGTATGGAAATGTTGCGGTGGGTTGAAGACGACACAAGGATTTCTGGACTCTGTAATTTTGAGTGGCGAAAGCATGTTCCATGTCACTGGTAAGGTCAACATCCACAACTGCAAGATTTGGGGTAGTGAAAATCCACGTGCCTTCCTGGAACATGTTCGTGACAGTCCAAAAGTTAATGTGTTTTGCGCCCTCAGCAAAGATAAAGTGTACGGCCCCTTCTTTTTCATGGAGAAGACCATTACCGGCATTGTGTGTCTGGACATGCTCCAACAGTTCCTTATTCCTCAAGAAGATGAAGACGAAGATGACCAGGAAGGACGCGTTCACTTCCAGCAAGACTGTGCATCCCCTCATTACCACGGAGAAGTCCGCGAGTACCTCAACAACCGTTTCCCAGGTCGGTGGATTGGTCGGGCCGCACCAATAGCATGACCACTTCGTTCCCCGGATCTAACACCTTTAGATTTTTTCTTGTGGGGATTTGCTAAAGATCGAGCGTACGTGCCACCCTTACCTGCAAATGCGGCCGAACTCCGAACTCGAAATACCGCCGCAGTTGCTGAAGTGTCACCAGAGATGCTACACCACGTGTGGCAAGATATTGACTACAGATGGGACGTCTGCAGCATAACAACTGGAAGTCGCATTGAACCATAAACGTCAGATGGACATAAAACTTTAAGTGTTTGACTACATTTATATGTTCTGAAATTATATGTTTCTCCTATCAGTTCACCAATATCTCTCCCTCAAATTGTGAAGCTACTTTTGAAACACGCTGTATTTCCTGAACTTAAAATTTGTCAAAAATTCCTTTCACACACAATTTTATAATTTGTAATTTTTTAAAAAATTGAAATTCCTCAAGATTAAAATGTGTAAGATGTTGAGAATTATTATTTTGTGCATCTCAGAATTTTCCAACATTTCAAAAGTCTCGTAATGTTTAATTTTTAAATATTTCAAGTTTTCGAAATTTAAAAAAAAATCAGTTTAATTGAAGCTAAAACAAAAAATTAGAAATTGTAAGAATTTTAAAATATCCACAATTACAAAATGTCGAAAATTCTTGGACAATTTGAAATCAAAATTTAATTCACAATTTCACTATTTCAAATCGTAAGATACTAAATTCGGCCAAGGACAGGGTCCGGTGGAGAGCTTCGTATAATTCGGTCATGAAACTTCGGGTTCGGTAAGCCATCTAGTTAGTTAGTTATTTAGTTAGATCAGTTCAGGTACCATCGAATCGGGACCGACCCCTAGTGATGTTATGAACAATATCCCTTCATCCTCTTCTGTCTCTAGTAACTGTCCTCAATGCTTCCATGGCCTTTCCACAGAGTTCCCTGATTCCATCAATCCATTTCATCCTGGGTCTTCCTCTGTGTCTACTACCTTCCACTTTTCTAAGCATTATCGATTTTTCTAGACTGTTATCGGCTCACATGATATGACCAAAGTACTTTAGTCTTAATTTGCATATCGCGGCCTCAAGGGAACAGTCATGCCTAATGTGCCCAAGAACTCATCTTTTTGTTCTCTTGGCAGTCCATGGCACTCTTGAAAGTCGCCTCCAAGCCCAAAGCTCAAATGCACCATTTTTTTTCTTTCCATCCTCCTCATTGTCCAGCTTTCACATCCATAAGTTACTACAGGGAAGACCATTGCTTTGATGATTCTTATTTTTATTTTTAGTTCAATGTCCTTATCTTTCACAATATTTTCCAGATTTGTCATTGCTCTTTTTCCCAAAATTATTCTTCTCTTCACTTCTTCAGCACAATCACCATTAATATTAATTATAGTACCTAATATAATAAAACTATTAACCACTTCTATTTCTTCGTCATCAATTTTAAAATGTCTAAGGATAGAAGTTGACATTATTTTTGTTTTATTCAGGTTTAAGTTTAAGCCAAATCTTTCCCTTGCTGATTTAATCCTTTTGATGACATGACCCAATCCGTCTTTAGTTTCTGACAGTAGAGTTGTATCGTCTGCAAATCGTAGATTGTTGATAGTTCTTCCTGCAATGCGAATGCCTGTTGCCATTCCATCAAGACCTGCTTCTCTAAATATGGACTCACTATATAAGTTGAAAAGGTATGGAGAGAGAATACATCCCTGTCTCACACCCTTGCTTGGTTTGAACCATTCAGTCTCTGCAGATTCAATCCTCACTGTAGCTTTCTGGTCGATGGGGTAGAGATTTCTCATGAGGATTATCAGACGAGCTGGTACTCCCACAGTTCTTAATGTATTCCACATCTTTTCATGATCTACATAGTCGAAGGATTTACTGTAATCAAAAAGACAAAGAAATACTTCTTTATTAAACTTTCGACCCACCATATTTTGGCAATCTGGTCTCTTGTACTCCTTCCCTTCCAAAAACTCGCCTGTTCCGTTGTGGATATGGATATAGTCTTTTTTTATAATTTTGAGTAACACTTTAGTCGCATGAGAAATCAATGCTATACTTCTATAATTATCGCATTGTGTGGGATCTCCCTTCTTGAAAAAAGGGATAAACACTGATCTTTTCTTTTCTGTAGGCCACGTGGTTGTGATTCATATTCATGTTAAAACTTTAATAGAATCTTCCTCTACGACCCTAAACAATTCGATTGGTATCTCATCTACTCCAGAGGCTTTTTTATTATGTAGTTGTCGTAATGCCCACCTTACTTGACATTCTAGGGGTACTGGCTCCATTATATATTCATCTTTTACCTCAGAAATTTAAGATATTTGACAATCACGGTTGTACAAGCTTCTGGTGTATTATTTCCATCTTTCTTTCATTTTCTCCGCTTCAATAAGGTCATTTCCTTGTTTGTCTTTAATTATTCCAAACCTAGGTGTGAATTTAACACAGATTTCTTTTATTTTCTTAAATAGATCTCTGGTTATTCGTTTTTTGTCATTTCCTTCTATTAGCTGACATTCTTGATTAAGGAATAATTCCTTGTCTTTCCTTGCTTGCCGTTGAAATTCTGCATTCAATCGTCGTGTCTCCTGCCGGCTTTCATTCTTCTTCTTTCAGTAGCGACTCGCACAGCTTCATCTGAAAGCCACTTGGATTTTTTCCTTTTCTTAACTCTGGGTATGTGTTCTTTAGTTTCTGATGTTATAATAACGTTTACTTCCTCCCATAATTCTTCAGGCTCTGTTTAACAAATGTAAAGTTCACTAAACCTATTACTCACATTGATTTTATACTCTTGTTCTATGTCATTTAGATAATTTCTTGTAAGTACTCTGGTTTCATTCAGCTTTTTTAGTTTAATGCAAAGTTCTGCTACCACAGTCAGCTCCTGGGAGTGTTTTTGCTGACTGAATTACCCTTCTCCATCTTTTGTTTCCAATAATATAGTCAATTTGATTTCGGTGTTGTCCATCAGGTGATGTTCATGTATATAGTCTAAGTGTATGTTGCTTATAGCAAGTATTAGCTGTAAGCAATGAATTTTCAGCACAGTACTCAATAAGTCTATATTCTGCAGAATTTCGTATTCCCAGACCAAATCTTCCTGTAATTACTGTCTCTTCATTTTCTCCTGTTCCAGCATTCCAATCTCCAATTAGTAACAGTAGATATTTTTTGACACTCTATTAAGTGTTTCTTGTAGTGTCCCCCCCCCAATTAGTTAGATTCTAAATTCAAATTTAGGCATTTACCATAACCCCAAACATTCTCAAGAGAAAGTAAGGAACATGTGTTAATGTACGAAAACACAGACGGAATAATAAAAAGTGCAGAATGTGAAAAAGAATCAGAGAGGACTAGCATTTTGGAAGACGAAGATATGTGTATTTAAGTGGAACTTGCAGAACTTTGAAGTTTGTGTGAAAAGAACTTCAGAGTGTAATGAATTCTACAGAGAGTTTTTCTGCATTACACGGAACTAATGTGAGTGTTTCTTCTGTGCACAAAAAAGAAACCAAACAAAAGAAGTAAACATGTTTATTTGCATATTGGTTTATGGTCACTTTGTCTTTGACTTATGGCCCACAAGATCACCTGACTTCAACCCGCCTGGTTTTAACGTATGGGACCATCTTGAGAAAGCATTTTGTCTTCTGCGACAGTGACTGACGTAGCAGAAATAAAAGAGGCTGTGGAAGACTGATGTGAGTCGATTCGTAAGACGTTTCGTAGGAATGTAATGCAGTCGTCTTTGGTACTGAATTACGGAGCGTGAAATTAGTTCATTTTTGTGCAAATATCATTGTTAGTTCAGAAGAGAAAATACTCTCTTACCTGTGGTGTGAGATGCGAGATGTCGTGCGTGAACAACAGACGTTCTGGTGGTTGGTGGTCGTTGGCTCGTCTTATATTCACAAAATTTATCGAAGTGGGACAACTTATCTTTTTAGAGTAAGGTTACGGTAACAACACGACGGGGAGTAATAAACTTTATCTTTCTCTGATTGTATACGACTTATCGTTGAATTGTTTTCGCTCTCACAGATGTAGTTATTTTCAGTGTTAATTTGGTAATATGTGATAAAATATTTTACTTAAAATATCCATAAAAGATTATCAGTTGTGTGGAAGGCAACGCCATTATTTAATAAGTGATAATTTTGTTGTTGTGGAAAGTCCTTCCATATAAATTGTTGAAGATCGAAGTCCTACCTTCTATGACGCACAGTTCTTCAATTCTCTCACACGTGGCTGTTGTGAGCGGCTCACGAGAGCTTAGGCGACTGCTGGGGACAGAATTCACAGCAAAACTCTTAGTGCCCTTTCACACGAGTTTCGGTGAACTTGAGAGCCAGGCTCATGAGCCCTTATGAATCTCTTCCTGCGTCCATTAAGGACCTCTGAAACGTCGGTAAACTTCTACAGGACACACGGCGTATTAAATATCAACAGAAACCGATAGACAAAAAACGCGAAATTATCCAGAAAGAACGACAAGTACTCTAGAGAAAGCGTTCCGAAAGGAGCCCGTTGCTCTAGTATGAACATAATGGTTTTATAGCGAATTAATATGCAGCGAATGAAGTAGGATGTAAGGAAGGTGGTGGGGTAGCTATTTCAGTGAAGTGGCTGGAGAGCCAAAGACGATTTGTGGCAGAGACAGGAATGTTCTTTATTCAACTTACTACTACACGAAGAATGGGTATGCGGCCCCCACAAGGTGTTATCCAGTAGGCGACTGGATGTCTCTCCCTAGAGGCAGAGAAGCTGGATGATACAGCTGTGACATCATTCATGGAAACTGAAACCTTAAAACTAGGCTAGTTTGCTTACTTCCATCGGATAATGTCATAAGGAATTATCTTCTGGGGAAATTCAATAGTCAGCAGAGAAGTGTTTAACATTCAAAAGAAAATTATGAGAGTAATGCCAGGCACTAGGAGAGCCTCACGTAGGTAATTGTTTATGAAACGTAATAATCTTTCGTTGGCCGATGCATTGTAACTCAAATTATCATCATTTTTGTTGGACAACATGGAAGATTTTCAAACAAATTTATAAATTCACATTACAAATACAAAGCAAAAGTGGATACGCTTTCATGTGTAATTACGTTTGCTGCAACTCTGTAAATTACTGTCATAATTACGTAATTTACAATTGTATTAGAAACACATTGTATTTGTGCTGTGACATGTTCTGCATTCTTCGCCTGGGACTATAAAATATCTATTTTTTTCTAACCTCCATTTAACGTTGAGATCTGGAATGTGTGAATATTACTTCCAAGTCCTCTGCAGGTCTTTACAACACATGCAGGCATAATCCGCATAACAGGTTAACAGAACGTCCATGAGAGATTGGAACAGATGCACATTGGAAGACTTAGTGTACGACATAAATGTTTCCTTCCCTGCACGGATTGTGCTGTAACATGCAGGAAACCAGGTGGGGTTCAATTAAATTACCCAAAACATACAGCACAGCTAGAATTTGGGCCTGGTAAAAGATGTAAATTAATTTATTTTACCGATGCAACAGCAGCTGGTGATGAATCCTAAACTCCACCAAAAGTTGGTGATCTTGAATCATGAGACAGGAAAACTATTATTATGGAGGCTCGCCGAATTAGGTTTGATTTAAGGTTGGCTCTACATTCACCCCAGAATGTTATAATTCCCACTGCATTTGCGGTCAACATTGGTTCCCCATCATCCACCACACTTCTCAGGTTTTTCCAGTGGTTTGGTCACAGAACATTACCGACTGAACCGAGAAACATCAGACTTCATTATACGGTGCGGATGACACCGTCGAGGACTTGGAGAAGATACAACTCAGTCGGGTCCTACGAGGGGAAAACGAGCGTGGGTTGGTTCCGAGTGACGATCAGTTTGGGTTTCGAACGAGACAGTGCAAGACCCTACAACGGGGCCAACTTATTCAAAGGTGTTTGCTTGGTTGGTTGCATCACACCCCCGTTATATTTTTAAGGCTCGGTTTAACAAATCCAGGAAATTATTTCATGCGGAGAAATGGCTAAACTTTCTAGAGGCGATATTCTACTCTTGTGGTGGACTCCGCCCTCACCTTCGTGGTTGCTTTACTTGGGCCAAGGCCTGTTTGGCAAGTGAAGTTTCAGGCGTACATGAAGGTGAAATTTGAAGCGACGTCCAAGTCAAATTTCTAAATTTTTACGTCCCGAAGAAGGAAACGAAATTCATTGCCTCAACCAACGCGTACGGTCTGTGTGGAATATGCATGTCGCTTTATTATTTACAAAGTTACGCCGTCTAGTGAGAAAACGAGAAGACGGTTCCGTAGGTAAAACTTGGGACCAAGGAAATCCAGAAAATTTAAACTTGGCAAATGGTAGGTAGTGTAGATGTTGACAGTCGATCCATGCGAAACAATTAGTTTATTTTTATTCGTGTTCGTGCTTTTATTTTTCATCCTGCACAAATTAACATCACAGAATTCGGTTAACAAATTGTTATAATTTCACACCGACGCTTCATTTATATAAATTACAAACACATTTTTTTTTGATGCAGTGACCTACAGTATATTTGTTCTTGACACAGGCTTCGTCGCAATCCCCGAACCTTGGACGATCGTCTTCCAGACAGTCATAGGGTTCATCAAGTACTGTGGACAAATAGAAAATTTACATTGAGGCTAATTTTTTTAAAATGATACAAGTTAATTTAGGTTACGTTATTTTAGGCTAGCTTAAGTTGGGCTAAGCAGGGCTAAGGTTACTTTCATATTGAGACGAGGGTAACGGGAAGGTGAGTGCGTTTTGTGTCGACCAGTTTCTTTTCCGTAGGTAAAACTTGGGAACGAAGGAAGGCCTGAAAAGTTAACCGTGATAAAGGATAGGTAGTGTAGATGTTGACAGTCGAGCCATGAGGAAAATTTAGTGTATTTTATTTGTCATCCTGCACAAATTAACTTCGCAGAATTCGGTTAACAAATTGTTATAATTTCACACCGACGCTTCATTTCCATAAATTACAAACACATTTTTTTCTGATGCAGTGACCTACAGTATATTTGTTCTTGATACAGGCTTGGTCGCAATCACCGAACCTGGGACGATCACTTTCCAGACATTCATAGGGTTCATCAAGTGCTGTTGGAAAATAGAAAATTTACATTGAGGATAATTTTTTTAAAAATGTTACAAGTTAATTTAGGTTACGTTATTTTAGGCTAGCTTAAGTTGGGCTAAGCAGGGCTGAGGTTACTTTCATATTGAGACAAGGATAACGGGAAGATGAGTGCGTTTTGTGTCGACCAGTTTCTCTTGCCACTGCCAATAATTTTGAAAGTTGCTAATTATCGTATGCATTGTAGGGATATTTTATTAACTTTGATTGATTTTGACGTTTCTACTTTAAGTAGGATTTGAGGTTCTCACGACCGTGAGTCCAAAAATGGCCGGTGTGTGGGTTGCCCGTGTATTTTGGTGGAAATTTCAAACGTTTCAGAGGTTCTTGCTGTGACGACTCATCGCGCTAAAGATGGAGGCAGCAAGTACCTCTGAAACGTTGGAATACCTCTAACATACCGCAAGGAGCAACAATCCAGAAGACGCCATCTCCCCTCTTTAAGCTAGTTCTGAATGAAGACATAAAGGACTGGAGCCAGATGTGTGCATGCATTTATCAGAATGGATGGCGTTGCCAGTGACGCAACGAGCCAAACAGTGGAAATCCATTTTTGCCGAAGGAGTAATTTCAGTGATCGCCACCAGGTGTTTTCCGAGGTTTAGCACAACATAAATGTCAGGATACCACTCATGAAAATGTGTATCAGTGTTTAGAAGACCTTGAGATTTAAGTACATTTATCGTTTGGACGTTTCCGTTGCTTCATTTCGCCAAAACACCAAATTGCTCTGAGCGTCAATGCGTTAGTGTAAAGGCCAATAACTTCCTTGAACATCGTGTTCTGATGATGTGGGTTGGATTGGATTGATCTAGCGAAGATCCATTTGTTAACTTTTGTTTGAATGGTATGAACACTAGGCTTATTTAAAATAACGGACTTTCTTCACCAGCAGACGACTGCTGTTCAGTTGGTTCTAGGATAAGCTAAGAAGTAGAGACGACGTTTTCGAAGCCATTTCATGGGCGGACATAATCGTTGGTACCTATGTTAAAAAGAATATATAATTTGTGTGCACTGTTATCCCACAAGTACAAACAAATTGAATTTAATGAAAACGCAATTTTACTTTAATTAAGATAAGAATGATGACGCACAAGCACGTATTAAACAAGTATTTGACAAATTACGTAATGTAGTGAACATTTGAGATCTGAATCGTAAAACGCAAAACACACAAGAAGACCGCATGCCCCCGTTAGCCCAGAGTTTTCATGCCTGCCTTTGAGGCAAGCTCTCTCACTCTGTAGTAGAATTATTTAGACTTATACCGTTCTTCAGGACTACAATAGAAGGCAGTTGTATACATTACTTACTGATTTTCTTGGTAGCGCTGCACTGCTCCTGAAACAATCACGTCGAATGTTCAGAAAATCTCACCAATTTGCATTTGGAATGTAACACATTTCACATTAGACATTTATCGAAAATCATTTCTGGGCGTCATACAATGATGACAGACCCACGTAATAGGGGAGTTGATAAACTCCATATTCATTTGGTATTCTTATACAGGGCCAGTCTAAATGATGTTTCCGATTTGAAAGACATTCTACACACGTTTAATGAAATTCAGATGCACAAAATTGGTACCGATGGAAAGAGAAACTCTCCAAGTTTTGTTTCAATACATTACAGGTGTACAATGTGAGCCCCACTGGATTTATGCGGGCTGCGTGTGAAACTTGCACAGACCCGTTCCACTGTTTCCTTGCTTACTGACGGGCGGCCGATTGACTTTCTCTTACAGATTCAGCCCTTTTCTTAAATTCGGAATACCACTTACGAATTGTATGCCCACTGGGTGGATCTGCCGCAAACTTGGTCGAAGATGCCATTGAACACAAATAACAGACCGGTGAACGTGAAAATCCAGGATACAGAAGGCTCCTGTCTTCGATGGCAGCCATTTTTACTCATATCGCCTCTGACGGCGAACAGTGTTACTACGCGGCCGCGAAATATACCAACATAAACATGAAGAGTTTCTCTTTCCATCGGTTCTAATTTTGTGCATCTGAATTTCATTAAACGTGAGTAACATGTGTTCCAAATCGGGAACATCATTTAGACTAGCCCTGTATTACCAAATGAAGTTTGTAGAACTGAACAGGTTTAATTGGTGGCCATGCTACATGGATTGTAAAGAAACAATGGACATGTGAATCAGGAAGAAATTTCATAATGAAAGCACATATTTTTGAACGCTAATCTCTGAACGGTGGGCAGAAATTGCTGGTTTTTGGAGGATATTTTGTAGATTAAAGGCTCTGCTTACCTGCATTATCACCATAATGCAGCACAGAAGGACAAAGCATACGAAAGTCTTCATTTCTGTATCTTCGAAACTGTGAAAGAGAGACCTGAAACAAAGGAATAGATTGCACATTGTGATACGTATGTATCTAATGGGCCGTGCCATGGCTCAGGCGGTCAGTATCCGGCAGGATGGCACTGAACCAGGCTTTCTCTCCGGGTCCTTCGTTTCGACCGCTCAAATATCCCACCGTCAAGAGTAAACCAACTTTAAATAATCCGTTCTCTCCTCACTTAGTTTATCATGACTAAACAAACACAAACGTGAGGCCGAAGTAAATTTAAGGAAACCACATTTTAAATGGAATATCTAAAATCTGAAAATCAGTATCAAAATTTCAACTTCAAATTTTTCAAAATTCAAACAATCACTATTTTAAAATTGAAATTCCTTAAGACTAAAAGGTGTAAAATGTTTAGAATTAATATTTTAGACATCCCAGAATTTTCCAACATTTGAGAAGTCTCATAATTTTGTAATTTTCAATGTTTCAAGATTTGAAATTTTCAAAAATTCAGTTTAATCGAAACTGAAACACAAAAAAATTTAGAAATTATCAAAATTTTAAAACTTCCACGAGTTAAAAATACCCAAAATTCTTGGACAATTTAAAATCAAAATTTAATTCAGAATTTAACTATTTCAAACGCAAGATACTAAATTCAAATTTGGTATTTTCCATAACCTACACTTTCTCAACATAAAATGAAGAAATAGACTGAAGTAATATGACTCAACATGTCTTAATATGATCTAATCTAAACAAAAGTAACCTGACTTAACCTAACTCAAACTAACCTTACGTAGTCTGCGTTGTCCTAACCTGATCTGACCCACCCACGGTCAAGAAAACCAAATAATCTTAACATACATCAGAACTTCGACAAATTGTCCACTTTCATCAGTAGGCACAAATGGTATCATAATAACCACTGTAAATATTAGAAGAAAGCGTATCAATGGTCGACAAGAGTAACATTGAATACATGTCTAAACATCGTAAACAATTTCGAAATTCGTAGTTCCTGCTCTGGCTACCAGAGTGCATTATCTCTCTGCTTTGTTATCTGTCCGTTCTTCTGCCAAAATAAAATGGACCGTAACTTACAGATGGAATATCCAAGGACCCGTGGTTGTACAACTCTTTGTAGTTGTTCTTGTGTGTAGAAGAGAGCCCTAACCTGGCGCCATTTATATCAGAAGCATCCTGAGTGAGCGCTCAGATATTTGTGAGATTGAATGAAACAAGTCGGAGAAGACAAATTGTGATG
This sequence comes from Zootermopsis nevadensis, assembly GCF_000696155.1. Next base: position 15,580 of record NW_019060247.1, read on the forward strand.
GTGTTTTGGCACGTTAAAAATGAAACCAGTTTGTGAGATTTTCTTTTGCATCAATGTCGCGTTTAGATTTGTATACAAACGTTTCCTATGAATGTGGTGGAGTCGTCTTTGCTACTGAATTACGGAGCGTAAAATTAGTTTATTTTTGTGCAAATGTCAATGTTACTTTACAAAGAAAAATATTACCTTACCTCTTGTGTGAGATGCAAGATGTCGTGTGTGAACAACAGACGTTCTGGTGGTTGTTGGTGGTTCGATCGCTCGCTTTATATTCACAAATTTATCGAAGGAGGCCACCTTATTTACTTAGAGCAAGGTTTTGTTATCAGCACAACGAGGAACAATGAGCTCCATCAATCTCTGATTGTATACGACATATCGTTTAATTGTTTCCGCTGTCAAAAATGTAGTTAATTTTGTGGTAATTTATGTTAAAATATTGTTTTGCCTCGAATGGACGTAAAGCATTTCCAATTGTTTCGAAGGCTACACGTGTGTTTAATGAGTGATAATACTTGTTTGTTGAAACTCGTTCCGTATAATTTCTCGGACTCAGTCGTAATGTCCGATTGTTATCACAAATAACCTTAACATTGTGTAGTGTCGTGTTGGGGCCCTCTCAATGGTGTCTCGTATGAGCGGCTCACGAGAGCTTAGGCGACTGCTGGGGACAGAATTCACAGCAAAACTGTTAGTGCCCTTTCACTTGAGTTTCGGTGAACCTGTGAGCCAGGCTCATGAGCCCTTATGAATCTCTTCCTGCGTCCAGAAAGGATCTCTGAAACGTCGGTAAACTTCTACCAGACTGCACGGCGTTGCAGCCCAGGAGACGGCTATCTTCAGACTCGCTGCCGCGAAATCTCAAGTCCTACTTGATTTGTGGTTTGGTACCTGTCAGTGAGGAATCAACTGATGCGAAAAGAATTTTTGTGTATCACCACTGACTCCACGTATCATCGTACATGTATCCGGCTAAACTACATTTTCTGCTGATTCCTCAATCAGCATTTAAAAAACACATAAATTCACTTTATCCCGTAAAGAGACTACATACTTAAGTAACATCCACAAATCAGTATCTAAATAAATAGACGTTCCTTTGTCTTCGAATGTATAGGAGATTGTACTAATATTATTTAATTAGATTTCTGCACAATTTGACTAATTATAAGGTGTCTTGCTATATATAAAATGTAATGATTCTGAAATTATATATATATATATATATAGTTAATATATGCTTACCTAAATCACTACATGCAAAGAATGAAACAAGAAGCATATTCCTTGAAGTTGTCTCATGAAATTTGTGAAGTCAGTCTTTACAGTAAAATGATTTATAGAAACTAATCCCATCGAATTCCCAACTTAATATGTACAGATATTTTTAATAAGTTTCATGCACAACGTATATTTCAAAAAAATTAAAATATCAATTTTCTCTAAATATCAGATCAGAGGTAAAAATTTGAAGCCCTTAAACCACAGCTGTGCTTAATACATTGGTGGAATAAGTAACTGAAAGGGCGTCGCATTACTTGAGCTCTGTATCTCAGTTAGTGCAGAAGTTAAGACATATTTTTTTCTAAAGAAGTGTTTTCTTGACAAATTTTGATATAGATAACCAGAAATCTAGTGGTCATAAAAACGGTAAAATTTAGTAGGAAAACTTGTCTCCATTGGAATTACAATCTCTCGAAAAATTATTTGATTCTGGGTGAATCCAGCTGAAAATGTCTCTTCTCTATGTTGCGTTGATGTGGAGAAATCCCATATACACATTTTTTGTTTCAAATGCTTTATCTCCAGAGGGAACAACTAGGACGACGCTTATGGCATCCGCTCCACATTCATGGTCTTCTGCCTCTGCAAGGACAAGGTCACAAACCGCATTTCTCTAAATTGCAAATGGGTCATTTTACGTCATGTGGCTTCTGTATTCTGTGAGCAGTGCCACGAAGTTTGAGGTTAGGTGAATATCAGTCACTGGAGTACTGAGGCAACCAGGCAGATGACCGAACACGAACACAAAGTCAGATGTTTGACGGACTGAGGAAGTGGAGGGAGTCTTACTCGGATACTCAGAACGATACAAATTACAATGGACGAATCATCGTTACTCAATATTTTTTCAGGTACGTGGTGACTGTGAACTGAAACTCAAATCGTACTCGGACGTTATGTTAGGTTGGAAAAGTTAGGTATTGGGACAACGATTAGGGTGAAGACAATGAGAATGAGTTGTGTAGACAGGCTTATCTTCATACTGCCACTTATGGTGAAGGTGACTCATTATCATGTTCAGTGGCCTGCTTGTTTTTAGCTAAGATCCATAAAAATGTCCCCACGTTAAGTAAAAGTAGAATAAGGACGAAAATGACTGTGGAGGGAGAAGACTGCTATCGTGTTATCTGCCTTTGCACATGAGAAGAAGCTTTGGTTGTGCCACTGAGAGCAGACTGGGTTATGGATGTGGAAGAATTTGCCCCTTGAAGTTAAGTGTTTGCGTGAGTGCGAGAACCAACAGCAACAAGAGACTGGAAGTAATCACACGAACGAGATTTTTGAGGTTAAGTTTGTACTGTAATGATACGTCCAGAGTCTTTGTTTAGCTGTACTCGTCATGTGGGTTTAACCCAGAAGTTCGGATTATTTCGTGTTCTAGGTTTGAGAAGGGGACTCCACGGGTGCGTTATTCCGCCTATAACATATTTTAGATTAAGGACAGGCATACACAGAGCTAAGAGCGCCTACCCAGTATTCCGTAATTCAAGCGCGTGCGGTTTTCACAGGACAACTGATGTTACCGTCGGGATGAAAAGAAACTTGGCAGAAAGTGTTGCTGAACTTCATTGGCCATGAAACCGTAACTGTAACTAGGATCTGTTGTGTGTTTATGCATTCATTTATCAGCCCGGATAGCGTTGTTAGTGACGCAACTCGCCAAAGGCTGGATGGATTTGAATCCCATTGCCTCACAGAGAATAATTTCTGTGTGAGCAACAAAAACTGCCAGCGAACAACTCATTTAATATGCACGAAAATTTAGAAAACTTGTAGTTTTACTTATATTTCGACGCCTTCTACCTTTTATTTTACCAATACGACGTGTCTCTTCGTGTGTCAGTATGTTCACGTAAAAACCTGTAACTCATCTCAGAAAAATGTTCTGATGTGCTTTGGATTCTATTGATCCGGCGGAAGGTCCAGGTTGAAAATTTTGTTTGAGTGGTAATGAACATTTGGGTTCTCTGACAGAACGTATTTCTTGATCAGCTGACTGGTGTGACAAGCAAGTCAACCTGAGGTCATTCTATGTTTCACTGTGAAATTGAGGACACAATTTCAAAGCCATCCATTTCCTGCGTTAAATTTTATATAACTAGAGCAAAGCGCTCCTTTCGGAGCTCCTTTCATCTACCAAGGTCATTCGGAAAAAAAGTGTAACGAAGACGGGCCACAAAATGCGTTTTAAAGTCTTGCGTAAGAAACTAAACAACCCCCCCCCCCGTTCGGGGTGGGGGTTAGTTAAGTGTTTGTTATTCGGTTCGCCGAAGCTTTGTCGAGTGTTCCAGAAAACTCGCCGAGAAATTTCCTCATTAAGAACTGCGTGGGAAAACAGTGTTCGTATCTGCGCAGATTCTGCGCGGCCTAGTAACCACGGCGACCTTGACTCGAGCGCCAAAGTCATGATTTTTTTTTGGGTTGCATTTTAAATTGTCACCTCATTATTTATTATTATTTTAGTATTCTGTCTGACGACAGGTCCATATGAACAGGATCCTTCCATCCTTTTCTCGGACTGGGACCTGTTCATATACGTTCTTGGCAGATGATCCAGAAGTGGTTTGCAATTGCCTTCTTCTGTGTGTGAATGGAATAATTGTTGGGATGCCACGGAGGGAAACTCCGTGTTGCCTAGACCACGGCCTTGCCCAACACAAGTTATAAATTCGGGCACAGCCGGGAATCGAACCCGAGACCCCAGGATTACAAGGCCAGCGTTCTAACCGCTAGACCACCGCGGCTTACTCTGTATTATGAAAAGTTTTTGAGATCTTGTCACCAGAACTGCAACAGCTGGTTTTTAATAAATTTTATTTTGTATGTAAATTTTTCTGAATTTGAATTCTGAACTTTACAGAACGGCTTAGCACAGCAGTGACGTGTTCTAATTCCATTCGGGAGGAAATCGACTCAGATGCCAGCCCTGAAGTAGCTGTCGGGTCGGTCCCTCATAATTGGCAATGAATTTTCCAGTTTATAACGATTCCTGGTTAATCGTGGCCGAACGGCTTATTAAATGACTTGATTCGTGCTAACCTTACGTCACAATGGCTTAACCCTCTTATCAGCTGATCCCGCGAGGTCCAAGGGTAAAGAAACTGGTGTGCGAGGTTTAAGCATGCGTGGAGCTTTGCCTCCAAAGCCGCATACGCCTTCAGGGCGTGGTGTCGAGGCGCGTATTTTCTTCACAATTTTACCTTTGACACAGAGCACGTTTAAGTTTGCTGCGTGTTATTGAATTCGGCTCCCAGAAAGGCTATGAATCTTCTGAATTTTGCAAAATATTAGGTCCGGTCCGTCCGCGTGTTTAGGAGCTGAGACTTTCTGAGTCGTGGATTCAAACGTGGACCCGGAAGCCGATAACTCAGACTGATCGCTCGTGTCTTTAGATTTTGCTTTGCAACGTTTTTCCAAATTCGATTTAATGAAAGAATAGAATATTTATTTTCAGTTTTGTACGACGTTATATGCATAAATATAATTTTTTTTTTACAAAATATTTCTGTTTTGTTGCAATGATTTAATTCCGAATGAATTTTCTTCCTTGTGTGTTCCACTCTTTTTTGGAGACCATTTCGACTGGTTTTGGTAACGTAAAGTATTTGTAGAAAAAGTTTAAATATTTAAGTTACAATATAATAATGTAGTAACTAATATTGCTTCCTTTTTTGTGCATGTGTACATTTGACGGAGTAGGATTTCAGGCGTGTCACGAAATCAAAACGGATTTTTCTACATCCTTAATCGGTCTTCGGAGTTCCCACAGTGCTCTGAAACAGACCATACCGAAAACTTCCAAACGACAAGCTGATATGAAGACCGTGTTTAACAGAGGGAAACAGTGACAAGGCCGGTAATTTCGTATTCCTTATTTTATGAAATCCGCTAAATAACCAGCTAATCCAATCAACAGATTCAGATAAAACGTTTACCATTAGTATCAATATCATAAGGAAACGGATAGCAGCAATCGGGAAAAATAAATCCGTCGGACCAGATGGCATCCCCGGGGAAATTTTAAAGT
>NW_019060247.1:23548-34700 GCF_000696155.1 Zootermopsis nevadensis
TTGTTTTTGTTGTGTCCTTTTTTTATTGTTTTGTTCTGTCTCTGTGTTGATGTATCTCATTGTTTGTGTGTCATATTGTTTTTGTTGTGTCCTTTTTTTATTGTTTTGTTCTGTCTCTGTGTTGATGTATCTCATTGTTTGTGTGTCATATTGTTTTTGTTGTGTCCTTTTGTTTATTGTTTTGTTCTGTCTCTGTGTTGATGTATCTCATTGTTTGTGTGTCATATTGTTTTTGTTGTGTCCTTTTTTTATTGTTTTGTTCTGTCTCTGTGTTGATGTATCTCATTGTTTGTGTGTCATATTGTTTTTGTTGTGTCCTTTTTTTATTGTTTTGTTCTGTCTCTGTGTTGATGTATCTCATTGTTTATTGTGTCTTATTGTTATTGTTGTGTCCTTTTGTTTATTGTTCTGTTCTGTCTCATTGTTTTGTATGTTATTGTAGGACACTGCCACCGGGTATAAACCCATTTGCAGTCAATAATAAATAATAAAAAATACGTTCCACACACACGAATACTCACTTAACAAACAGTGCACGTGTATATTACTCAACTGCGTGTTTCAAAATTTAAATACGTAGCTCAGACCGAGAGCAACTGGAATTGGGTACCAAAACATATATTTACGATTTTGATATTCGGGAGAGAATAAAATTAAAGGATGCGAGGTTTTCCCTGCGGTGAGTCCGAAGATGACTGTCTTCTGGGCTGTACTCATCGCCCTGATGATGGAGGCAGTAAAGACCTCTGAAACGTCAGTAAACTTCTACCAGACTACACGGCACAATAACTCGGAATACGACCATCGTCAGATACACCTCACGTTTGAAAGTGCAACGCTATGTTATGTCGACCTTAGAAGCGGGCGCTGTCAATTTGAAGTCTTAACCCAACCTAAAACTAGGTCAGCGAGGTCAACCTTAAAATGAAGCAGGCTAATCGGAATATATTCTTAGTCGACAACGCTTCAAGCCACGTCATTTCAAATCTTTCAATTTCTGGCGCCAAATCTGACCAGCAAAGTGCAGAGCATTATTCAATCTGTGAAACTGCTCTACAGGAAGCAACTAATGCATCCACTAATCAATGTTGCAGATAAGTGCAAAGACGTGACCGAAGTTTCAAGAAGCGTTACAGTCTTAGATGCCATTCGGTGGATTCATGGTGCCTGGGCAGAAGTTTCTCCTCAAACCATTGCAAATTGTTTCCGACATGCAGGATTTATGGTAGATTCCATTGAGGATGAAGGGGAAGGGATGGTATAAGACAATTTTCATGAAGAAATAAACTGTCTTCTCGAGGAGTATCGCAACCAAATTCCTGATGTCCAAGCTCTTTCAACGTTCGACAACTTTCTAGACGTTCACGACGATGTCGCTGGAACAATCGATAATGTGCTAGACAAAGTGATGACTTCAAGTGACGATGTGTGTAAAGAATCTTCAGAGGAAGAAGATTTACGAGGTGCGATCGGAAAGTTTCAAGACTGCGCGTATAAAACCCCGTACACTTATCTCAGGTATTAAATTCATACATCACCCTCGAAGTAGTTCCCCTGGGAGTGAACGAAAGAGGATGGAAAATTCCAAGATAAAAGCAAAAAAGCTGTGTCTTGTGACTTCATTTTACGGTCCGTGTTCTCAAAAAGGGAAATAGTAACACTAAAAGTCTAGCCTACACGTCACTAGTGCGTCCGATTCTGGAATATGGGGCGGCGTGCTGGGATCCTTACAGGGAGGGGCAGATAAATGCGTTAGAAAGGGTGCAAAATAAAGCTTGTAAATTTGCATATCACAGGAGCGATTCGAACTGGGAAACCCTGGCACAGCGTAGAAAGATAGCACGTATATGTGCTCTCTTCAAAGCGTGTACGGGAGAACGGGCATGGAAGGCTATAGGTGACATATTGCAAAGGCCATACTATCTGAGTAGGGTCGATCATGTTCTGAAAATTAGGAGCAGAAAACAAAGAACAGATATCGGGAAATATTCCTTTGTAAATAGGACCATCCAACTCTGGAACCAGCTACCCGCTGATGTTTTAGGGACTCTCTCCTGTAAACCAAGTACTTTTAGGAAGAAGGTTAGGAAAGTGATAAATGAGGTGTATTCGGAATGCGGCGAAAATTAGAAAGAGGATGGCAAATTCCAAGATAAAAGCAAAAAAGCAGTGTTTTGTGACGGACTTTTTTTACAATAATTAAGTGACATCATATGTTGAGCTAATGCCGTAAGTACAATTAAAAAAATACATTCTGAATATTTAAAATTTCATTGAGGCTGGGGTGTAATGTGCAACCATGAGAGTGGGTTTCAAAACATTATTATTATTGTCATTCATTCTTAATTCGAGCAAGCCTACAGTAGTTAGATTATGTAAAATAGATTGCATTTTCGGTAAACGTAAAGTATCGGTGCCCTTCCCTTTGAGTTTATCCATGAAAGTTTAATTTAGTGAAAACAAAATGTGTAAAAATTTAATTTTCTTATCAATAACTTCCTTTTTTGGGAAGGGGTCCATAATACTTTACAATTACCACATTTTCATTACACCACAATTTGAAAGGATGATTTTCCCTCTATCCTGGACACCTGTAAGTTGGACACATTAATTATCGTGGAACCACCAGTGTCCAAGTTGGAAAGGTTTTACTGTACCAGCGCCCGCTAGAATCTTATTTTGGAGTTTGTGAATAACCCATTAACTGCTGATTTGCGGCCTTCGGTGAAAACTCGCAGGTATAAGTTGACGCTGTCTTGTCAAATCGCGCATGCGCATTCACAGCCAGTACAGTGAGAGCCGGTAAGTCTCCAGCCGCTCTTATATAGTCGGCGCAGTGGTATTTAGCCGGTGGAATTTTCAAGGGGAAGGCTAGGAGCGAGTCTCTTACGCGACGGTATAATGCAGACTGCGCCGAGGAGCTGAAGCATTTCACCTTTCATTTTGTTGTTGCTTGCCGCAACCGAGGCTGCAGACCAAAGCCAGACGCGAGGGAATTTCTCAGTATAGGCCATGGCCACTTCTGAATCGATTCTATTTCGAAGACGGCTGTCTTCTTGATTGTGGTAAAAGTTTGAGACGTTTCGGAGGTCCTTACTTCATCCTTCATCAGGGCGACCGCTAGTTACAGACTTCAAGAAAGTAGAGGGAAGTGTCACGTAACATCAGGCGCAAAAATATAAATAACCGTTCCCCTTGGATGTTTGCTAACACTGTTTTTCGGAAAATCAAGTCAGGTTAATTCTACCAAGACGTGCCAATTTCTCCCTCTCTGCCGAAAAGCGGATTTTATAAGATTATCGGTTCCTTTTTTCAGCGTGTTTCCGGAATGGTGGACTATTTAAATTCAATATTCTCATGAGACTGGTTGTTTTCAGCTCTGGAGGTCCAACTTTGCGCTCAGGGTTTCGTTGTGACCCAATGCCAAATGCGCCAATTTTTTGCAGAAATCCAGTTGATGTTATTCCGGACTGCTCTGGGTGAAATACTGCAATGGCCTGTCAAATTATTGAGTTTCAAGAATTTCTGAACTTCTTGTGTGTGTGAGTTCTTGGATGACCAGCTGAGCGATAAGTACAAGGCCTCCTCTGCAACAGTCCAAATATGACCCTCGCAAACAGTTTCTTTGGAAATCGTTTATTGGTTCAGGATATAAACAATAAAATCCCAAATTCGTCCTCGATGGGTGGTCGAAGTCTGAGTTCGAACTCGGACCTGATGATTGCAGTGTTTTCAAGATCCTTGTCACAACACAATACAAAACAACGCACTGGAATGTTAATATAAAAATAATTCTGGGACGCCTGAACATTTGTAAGCATCGGTATCACTTGTGGAACACCCGGTATAGTCGAAGGCTTCGGAACTGATTGTGAGACGACCAGAACCGGAACCGACAATGATCGTGTGACCTTGAATATGATCGTGTTTCTGCTCTTTATATCTGTGATTTTGCCGCCAAGTGAGTCACGTGGTTTTCTGCAGTCCAGCCAGAGATTCGAACCGGATGTCAGCGGTGGTAGAGACATTTCTTCTGCTGTCTGCTGCGCAGTTTGTTTGCTTGTTGTCTTTTTGAACTGGTAGGCACGCCGATCATATCAGATGCATAAGGGGGGTGGTTGATGCACCCCCCAAATTATCACGGGGGTCTGTCAAAATATTTTATTATAACCTAGTTTCCGGTCGTAAGATGCGTAAAGATGTTTACGGTCTATTTTCAATTCTTGGATAAAAGTGTGACAGAAACTTCCACATATCCAGCGAAGTGAAACGAACAAAGGTTAAGTACATCTCGGTCCATCCTTTGAAAACCAATGATTTGAGAAAGATAATGGGATAATATTAAAATAGATATTGCAAATATAGAGCTGCATGTATGGACGAGCACCCAGAGGTGGCGGGATCTTGTGAACACGGTGACGAACCTTCGGATTCAGGGAAAAGATGAGAATTTCTTGACTACGTTCGCCCTTCACGAAGGACTGTTTTCCATGGACTTTGTTAGGCGGCTCCTTAAAATTTCCATAATTTTCGCTTTCCGGCAGTCTGCTTCTTATTGCCTTGTTGAGTGAAGTTAAGGTGGTTTGCCTCGGTTACGCCCGATAAGCTCTAAAGTTTGACCTTCATTGTTCGTCATGTTTACTGATACATTACACGCATAAGTGTCTGGCGTGACCTTCTTGGTGTATTTAATATTTATCGTCTGCCTCTAAGGCAATGTCTTGCGTGAGCGATAAGAAGCGAGCTGTGCGAGCTGCATAAGCAGCATGGGGTGTCATATGACATAAGAGAGTCGCTTGTTGTGTCCTACTTGAGAGAAACACACGGCCTTCCTGCGCATGCGCCTTCCCTGTACTGCACAGTCAGAGATTCCTTGCGCATGCGCCTTACTGGCCGGCGCAGCGACCTGCGCGGAAATATCAAAATATTTGATCTCGGCTTTGGCCGCCGACCGCTTCGCTGTAACCTAGGACAGCGCCACACAAACAGCCAGTTCGATATTTCCGCTTCACCCACGCAACTCGCACCGCTCGCATTTAATCGCTCACCGGGTAAGTCAGTTCTCGCTTTCGACACACCGACATTTTCGGATCGAGCGACGAGTGCAGTTTGCGTTCAGTTTCACTTAAATGCCGCTAGGCTCTCAGTCCCTGCCGTCTCTTACCGAACGCGCGCCATTGTGACACATAAGTGCCATTTCTATTATTACAACCGCGTACGGAGCAATGGAGTGCCACACGAAACACCCGATATGGGACGTCAGGGGACGCAGGACAACGTCGAGACAGTGGCAAGGACAGCGAGGACACTGAATCATGAGTATCCATGCAGGAACGAAAGTATTTTATAATTGTATCCATAATCCCACCGACAAAACTTATTGGGCACCTGAGAAGTACTCATGTAGTGAAGATGTACCTCGGTTTTATTTTGGAACCTTAAACCCAATTGTTGTGTTCCCGTAAGCTGATTCTCGTTTCGTGGTGGGGGGAGGGAGGATCATGGATGCAGTAACATCCACTCCAGTTTTGGTGGAGTTCATCCAGATGAAGAGATCGGTGCGACAGTTTGACGCTGATCTTACAAAACTAAATCGCAAGGAGTGAGGTCGCTCAGGACGATAGCCAGTCGTGGATCTGTTGAAGGCTTCCAGGTTCTCACGGCAGTGAGTCTGAAGAATGCTGTCTTCTGGGTTATAGCGCCCTGGGGAACGGTAGAATATCACCAACGTTCCAGAGGCCCTTGCTGCCTCCATCGTCAGGGTGATTTATCACCCTGATGAAAACAGCCCAAATCTAGCGTCTGAGATTTTAATTGTTTTCGTGGTTCCGATCTGAGAACCACGAGATCCAAATGCAGAAGAACGCGGTCTTTCCTATTGTGAAGGAACTCCGTCGAGGATGTCTGAGGGCGGAGTGCCGAAGAGAACATTTGGGGCTAAGGAGCTTGGAAAAGTATGCACGAGTTAAATGAAACTAGGATAAATTAAACAAGTGCAACTTGTGCAATGTCTTCGTTAAAAACAAAATAAAAACGTAAACTGGATTCTGAATGTACAGTTTTTTATGAGAAATGGACAGAGTATGTTTGTTAGAACGTGTAGACTACATGTGACCGTGATTTTTGAATTACAAGTCAATACAAATCAAAGTTCCTTCAAGAATTAACGACGTGGCCTTGGATTTTTTCGGATTCCTGGAATGTTCTGCCAGAACTCGCCTTTTAAGCAGTGAAAATGCATCGGTGCGAGAAATGGCTATTGTACACCCCTGAAACAGAAAGGAATTGGGACCTAGAAGAGAAGTCGAACTAAGAGCCATCTGATCACGTCGCTTATAAAAGCCATGCAGTTGATAATTCGGACACAGTTTCGATGCTTAGAAAGACACGTCATCAAAATACAAATGAAAGCCCTGCATTTGCATCTTCGCATGCAAAAAGATTTGCAGCTCAAGTTCGGACTCAGACAGGAAAACTCAGCTCCAGATTCCAAGACTTCGTTCGAAGGAAATTTAATCATCTTCTGCATTTTTGCGTTTTGAAGTGGATGCTGACACACAGATCGCTGGATTCTAAATTCGGCAATGCTTCTGGACGTGGCCGATTTAAACCGGTCGCCTACTCTGAACGACGGGTTTCATAGTGGGTCTACCTCGCAGTACGTAGTCCGCCTTGAAAAAGCCAACGAAGGAACGATTTAGGTCGAAGTCTTTCAATTTTACCGAAGGAGATAACGTTCTCTTATTACACGATGTTAAATAACTGATTAAGACTTTGCTTATTTAACTTGAATTAGTTACGCTTAAAATGGGTCTGTGGTAGCTGAATGTAATGTAATGTAATGACATGTTTCCTAGGTAACAAAAATGCCGAGTAAACACGACGTTCCCTAGGTACACTTGTTACACTTTTTCGTTCAACTTTTTTGTCGAATGACCCTTCATTATAGACGTATTTACGTCAAAAGTCTTTTCATTGGATATTAAGGAAAACCCATTGCAGTAAGGAACTCGAAGTGAAGAGTGAACTTCTTCTGTTGTCATTCGGTTATTGAGAAAGACACTGGAACGTATGTCGAGATATGTAATTTTTCAGTTGAGGTTATGTTTCGTTGTGTTTCGAGGCAGCAAAGAAATAAAGAACGCCGTGAGACGTTGGCAGCATTGATGACTGAACTTGTTAGCCTCAAGGAAATGTCGATTGGCCAAGTGTGTCTTCACTTTAGAATTAGACACCCTGGAATGGGAGGTATGGCGTGTTTCTCAAAGCTGGGTGTCTTCAGACCGTCATTCGATCAGGTGCGTCCTAATTTCGCTTTGTGTGACATGGACAAGGAAATGTAGTAGGTTTGCGTATATACATTGTGGGTATTTTACGGATTCATATGAAGAACAGGACATTCTGAGAAGTGAAGGCACGTGATTTGAGGTTATCTCAGTTATGTAGATGCTTTTCTGAGGTTTGGTGCTGGGTAGACTCATCGGTGGGTGCCGATGTTTTGGTGAAACGTACTTTCTACATCTTCGGTGCTGAAGTATGTTCTTTTAATACCAGATCCATAATATCTAAGGAAATGCAGACCTTTGCTCAGATCTGTTCTTTAACAAGGGAGCATTCACAGGATACAGACACGTGTTCTCGACTGTGCAATTTTTTTATTTCTGAGTTACAATTTTACTTCTTGGGCGATTAAGACGACGCCGTGCAAGACGTCTTCCACACATCGTATTGTCGATGTGTGGGACCTAGTGCGGCTGTTCCCGCAGTAAGGATGGCCCGGCATGGAAGAACAGACGAAAGTATTAACGACAAAGTTGAGTATCACACGTGTGACCTGCAACAACCTAGAAGACAGCCATCTTGTGTATTAATCATTTTTGCTAGAGCTTGTAAAATGTTGAAACGTAGAAGTTCGGCCGTTTGCAAGAGACGGGGAGCAATTTATAGAAATTTTGAAAAGGAATTTGGTTCCATGATTCACCTGAAGTTGATCCGGCGATAACCGTTAACGTCTACACGGGACGTCGAAATATATGCTAGAGAGTTATCAGAAAATCTTATTGGTGCCATTCTTAACGGTGAGTGAAGTTCCATGTCAATATTCAGGTCTATGTTAGAAGATTCTGGAACATTAACTACGCAGTCAGAAGAATTAGTTTCGTTATGTGAAGTAAAGAATTCCAGATTAAAATAATCGAAAAGCTGAACGGTTGAAGATTTTTTCATGTCGAAATTGAAGTGGCCTTCAGACCGATCCATGATTCCATAAAAAAATAAATAGCCATATTTCTGATGAAACGCGTTGTAAACAGAGGGTACAATGTATTTTAATATTAATATATAGGGTCCTTTCCGAAGTAGCAGTTCTTTTCCGTGGTGAACTTTCTCCAGGAAGAAATGGTTCCTGCCATTGATTGGTTGGCGCATGCGCAGATATATCGGCCTCGGCTCTTCGCTCCTCTGATTAGGTTGAGCATGAGATGAAGGCAGGCAATTCAACCACGTGTAAGGCATCCTGTAAGAAACATAAACACAGATTAAACGATTGTGCCGTGTTAGTTGCAGGGAATTGAACTGGGTGCAAAATTCCAGCGACCTTCGTCTACGTCACACGAAAACGTCAAGGTGGACGAAGGCGCGATGTGCTCTGCTACTTTCCCTCAGACTCCCCTATCCAGATTTCTGTATTCCACCGAAATTTCTTTGTCTGTTTGTATATTTTGCGACAATCAAGCTCAGGCCATGCATGAGTCAGCGGTCCGTTGGTCCGAGGTCTTACTTGTATTCAAAGAATTTTGAAACGACAAATGTTGTGATTGTATGTAACCACACTCTGACATCTGCACTCCTGAGGACAGTGGGTTATCATACCGTGTCAAGCCCAGAAAATCACCGTACGCTATTCAAGATTACAGAACCTCATAACCTGATAAGGCGTTGTAAAATACCCGAAGACTTCCAGCGGATGTCGAACATAAAAGTTCAAGAACAACGATTCACTCCAACACATTCTTGATATGACAAATGTTCCAAATTCCATTCGGAGAACAGGTTTAAAAAATGAAGTACCCGTTAAAGAATTTCGAATTTATCGTCCAGTGGGGGGCTCTTAAACTGAGGGGGTGTGGCTGGGCAGCGACCCATTTTGACAACCGGCTACCTCGCACGGTTTTCGACGCGGACACAAACATAGCTTTTCTTTTTTCCGGAACATCACGTACGACAGACAGACGTACGTAAAGGAACGCGCTGCCAATAACTTATCATTTGTTCTTGTTGAAGTGCTGTGCTTTATGCCTGTCAGCAATCGACTGGGATTCTTCGAACGAAGAAACAAAAGTCATAAAACAGTGGACCGTCGTTCATGGAGGTGGCGCTTTTACGGGGTCTCACGAGAAAGTTAGCGAGGAAAACCTCGATCAAGATAACCGTCTCCGGGTTCAGATTTGATATTTCTTCTTGAAAACGCAAATTCACTCTCAGCAACGAAAAAGATGATTCAGAAGAAACAGCAAAATTGCTCGGTTCAGGGAAGTGAACAGACGATGGCGTGCGGTTGGGATAAACGTGGGTTTTTAGTAAAGTGCGTTTACGTAATTTGCGATCAAGACTCCTTGCTAAGTTTCCGGATTACTCTAACTAAACAAGTCGCTGTGACTGACGGCATCAGTTTCAAGTTGAACAATAATTTATAGCACGGCGAGAAAGACGCATTTTTACTGTAAAACATGTAAGACTTCCTTCCGTGCTTTCCTCTCGCTTTGAACACAGAAGATGGTACCAAGCATCAAAAACATATCGTAAGAATACCTCAGACCTTTTAGGGGCTCCAGTTTTGTAGCGGAGCGACTCTGAGTAACTTCAATATTCTGACTTCGCCACTGGACCTGACACTTAAACGAGGCCTTCTCAAAACTATTTTGCAAAACCATTCCAAACTGAAAGCGTACGAATACAATCGCGCGAGCGTGGAGAACACACAACCACTGCGCCTTCTGGAGACCGACAGACTAACTCAACTTCCTGGTAGAACAACTCGCAGGTCCAACGCCGACAACACCAAAGCCCGCCACCGGCCACGATCCTGCGCCAACTTCGTCCATCTTGATATAATCCTCCCATCTTCTTCCTGGTCTGCACAGTGGTCTTTTTCCAGAAAGATTCCCTGCCAAAATTCCGTATGCACCCCTTACTTCGGCCCACCCCTTGCTTGTGTGGTGACCCACAGTTTTGCTAATTCGCAGTGGAAAATGAATATGGCGTGTTCTTAGCTGATAAAAGGATTTCCCTATTGCGCGGCCACAAAGTAATGTGCCCCTCCTTACCCATAGTGAGCCTTGACGTGGCATTCCGTTCCATTGGCCGTCACCGCCTGTTCATGTGGGTTCATCCTGTGTTCCAACTTCATGAAGCCATGGCACAGGTCAATGACACTTGCCTCAGAGATGGAATAATCGCTTTTGAATTTCTCAGTTCTTTTCTTGAAGTGGTTCGTGAACATTGAGCACAGAGCATACAGATTCGCGACTTCGTTCTCATCACTTGGGTTAAGCATCGCTACCCCCAAGTCGGTTGGCGAATGGCGGGCCAGTCGCAGGAACCTGAGGAACTCGTCCAGCAAACCGCCGGCGTAGAAGCACGCCGGATGTCCAGAGCCGGAGTAGGGGCTGTTAATGTGTCCACTGCAAAACAAAGGAGCAACTGACGGACCACATCGGCTGTCAACTTAACTAACGACGTCCTTCAGATCACACGTAAGAAATTCTGATACCTTTGTTCAAGTCATGAGCAGCTGTTTACAAACTCTGCAGTTGGTATGTCGTCGTTTAAATCATTGACCAATAAACAGTCGACATTGCTCTGGGTGGTTTTGCTACTCATGCCATTTGTAGCCGACTGTACTTTACAAGAAAAGAAAGCAGGACGGAGACCGGTGGAGGGCTTTGGTTCATTCGGTGATGAACCTTCGGGTTACCTAAGCCATCTTTTTAGTTAGAACTGGATTCGAAGTATTATAAGCAGATGATTTGGAAACACGGAGGAAGCATATGAGAAATATCACTTTTGTTACATCAGTGATTTGGTTTCGCTGTTTCTAACTAGTTAACTAACTAACTAGATGCCATACGGAACACGAAGGTTCATCACCGAA
>NW_019060248.1:0-19711 GCF_000696155.1 Zootermopsis nevadensis
TAAATCACGCCTAGTCACGCATCATCATTCTTTGTCACGCTTAGTCACGCATGATCACGCTTTTTTTAAATTTGTCATCCTTCTTCTTTTCTGGTCATATCTGATCACGCCTTTACAGAAAATCACGCCTAGTCACGCTTTGTCACGCTTAGTCACGCAAGGTCACGCTTTGTTTAAATTCGTAATTTTACGACATTTCTGGCCACATCTCATCACGCCTTTACAGTAAATCACGCCTAATCACGCTTCATCACGCTTTGTCACGCTTAGTCACGCATGGTCACGCTTAGTTTAAATTCGTCATCCTTCTACTTTTCTGGTCACATCTGATCACGCCTTTACAGAAAATCACGCCTAGTCACGCTTTGTCACGCTTAGACACGCAGCAAGGTCACGCTTTGTTTAAATTATTTGTCATTTTACGACATTTCTGGCCACATCTCATCACGCCTTTACAGTAAATCACGCCTAGTCACGCTTCATCATGCTTTGTCACGCTTAGTCACGTTTGCTCACGCTTTGAAAATCTTCGTCACAAATCGACACTTATGATGATCCCTTGTCACGACGTGACCGTAAGTATCACATTGTCACGCTATGTCACGCTTGAGCACGCGTGATCATCATGTCACGTTTCGGCACGTCTACCATATGCTACGCAGGGCACGGATATTTTTGGGTACTGTAGTGAATTAATTTTAGTTAATCTATTGTAAATTAGGACTGTAGAGAATTGAACGTAGTTAGAAGTAAGTATAGTAGACCTTTGCATGTAGGAATGTGTTGATTCATTTCCTGTCTAGAGTAAACAGCAAGGCTAGTTCACCTTATTCTCAGGATATGAAAAAAACATTAATCGCTAATGCAGACGTAGCCATTAGGAGTCAGCATAAATGTGGGAAAACGCTAACGGAAAGGTTGTGAAAGGAAGTTGAAGAGAGATCTAGACAGAAGGGCCGAAATTTCGAAGATAGCAGGAGGTTACTAGAATCAAGATGGGCAAGGTGCAGCTGATTGGGCTACTTATAACAAGTAAGCGCTGAGAAGATGAATCCAAGTTTAGTACGGGTGGATTAATAAATATTCAAAATTACGTAACAAGAGTATACTAAGGATAGAGTGAATTAGCCTAAATTAAGATGTGAAATTTATGTAGAACTTAGTGTTAGAAATAAATGTGATAGTATTATGAAACAATTTGTAGCCTCATGGACGTATTATCATATTAGCTGACATCAGCATCCTTGGGAACTTGCCTTGCTCCATGCCAAGCCACACTACCACATCAGTAGGACTAAACCCGAACGAATCTATCCAAAGTCGAACGTTACATTACATTCGGTAATGTTTGGAAAATTTTTGCGACGATTCGACACTTATGGCCACAATTCGTCACGCCGTTACAGTACATCACGCCTAGTCTCGCTTAGTTACGTTTGCTCACGCTTTGTAGATCTTCGTCACAATTCGACACTTACGGTGATCCATTGTCAAGGCTAGGGTTTGTCGGTTTGTAAAAACCGGGTTTTTTTGGATAAATTTGTAAAATTCGAAAACCGGTTTTTAAAATTTAAAAAACCGGTTTCAAAAACTAGAATTAATATGGAAAAATTACTTAATTAATTAATTAAAAACGTTAATATTTTGACTTGAAATCGCCTCGGGCACAAGTATATTGTAGTATAACTAATCTTCATGAGTCAGGCGAATGTTTGACATGAAAATCCATAAACGCATTCTATTTTTAATTTCGTGAAAAGTGCAGTTTAGAAGAAATTATAGCAAAACTTTCTGCAATGAATGGATTGTCCATTAATAGCAATACAACAAGCTCGTTCATACGAGAGTCTTTGCAACAACGGGGATATTCATTACCAAAAAAAACTCTCGAGTAATGGATCTCATTCGTAAGTTTTATGACAATGCCAAACGTGAAATTATAAATGAATTGGATTGTATTAAGGAGAATAGGAAAAAATTTTCTATGACTTTACATGAGTGGACTAGCAAAAGAAATCGCAGATATTTGAATATCAACGTACACCATTTTGCGGAAGATTTTAGTTTGGGCGATGCTAAGTAAACATTAGAATTAGTTTCTGAGAGGCTACAAATTTTTAATTTGGTTCTAGCAAACGACGTAGTTTATAATTCATATTTTGTACGAATTTTAGTTATTTTAGTTTTATATTTGGTTTTGTATATTTTATTTGGTTATATTTTTGTAGTTGCTAAAATATTAAATAAACTGAAAAAAATTAAAATATGTTTTAACTATATTTTGTACTTTTTGTAAAAATTCTAAAATCGGTTTAACCGGGTTTTTTGGAAATACTGGAATTCGAAACCGGTTTTTTCAAAAGTAGGTTTTTGTATAAACCCTACCCCCCAGGTGTTTGTACCGCTATTGTCAACGGACGTCGATGATCTAGAGCGGCGCGTCAACGGGGCTTTGGTTGCTGTAGCTTGTGACATGCTGTGACGAGCGTCACAAGCGCTGGATTATCGATTTCACATCTGCCGGATCACACGTGGGGCTAACACAGACAGCTTGTATTATGTGAAAAGTAGTGTGCGAGTTCTCCGTTCAGTCTTCATATAATACGTCGCCATACGTTCAATAGTGCTTGTAAAATAGGTTCTCGAATGGGAATACTTATTATCAGTAATTTTCCGAACCGTTGTATAAATGTCATGACAGTAGGAGCTACGTCTCACCTGATTGTCATTTCATACCATCTGTAATAATAACAAAAATACATGTAAACTATTGAGGTGCAATGAAACCAGCACCTCTTAATGCAATCACAATACTAAAAACTTCTAGAAATATGGATATTTTAACAAAGAAATTTTTTTTTAATTTCACGTGAAACCCGTAATTAATTTTAGGTTAGGTAATAGAATGTTTGAGCTACCCGTGTAAAATATTATGCAGATAGCTCGTAAAATCGACTTACAAATTGTGTACGAAATATTTCTACTATTATTTATAATATTCTGACAAATAGACTCATCACGGCGTTGGAAAACTTTACGTTTTAACATATCTAACATCCGGAATGATTCCTAATTACATGTTGGAGCAAATCTTCTATAAGAAATATCTAAGGAAGAAATAAAAATATTACAGCTTGAAAGTAGTCATGAGAGGGAGATTTAATCCTTCCCCCAAGAAAATCTGTTCAATAAATATGACGTCATCAGTGCGTATGAACCTAATGCCCCTCATGCAAAGTTTCTTAAGATCTGGTAAAGACCTTACGTTTTAAGATAATTCTGTGATCGTGTCAGGGCAAAGAAGCAGCCCGGATGTGCGTTACAGTTATCCAGTAGAGGGTAAAGTCAATTGCAATCCAGAGAGGACAGCTAACAGGAATGTGGGATTTGCCAACCTCTTCAAGAGACATACATTTTCCTAAGTTGATATAATTGCGTCATATTGTGAATTAAAATTTAATTATTCGTGTTTTTTTCCGTCTAATCACAATTGTATATAAATAAAATTATACATAAGATATTAAAACATCATTTACATATTTTGGTACAACTTTTTACTATATGTTTCGGTTACATTGAACCATCTTCAGTAGTAAAAAGATGTACCAAATATGTAAATGATATTTTAATATCTTATGTATAATTTTATTTATATACAATTGTGATTAGACGGAAAAAAACACGAATAAACACGAATACATTTTCCTATTCCACTCTTTTCTCGCCTTAAGAGAGCGGGTGACACAAAGATTTACAAAAAAAAAACTGAAGTTACAGTTTACCACAGAGTTAAAAAATTTTGAGTTTTAATCGATAAACTGCTGTGATTAAATCGCCAGAGCCAAGGATAAGTACATGAATTAATATCGAAATGCGTCTGTTTTGGTACATTCGCTGTTGCATCTAAACTATTTCCATCGCAACAGCCATAAGAATATGAATATGAAAAAATGAGAAACGTATGTTACAATGTCAACGTCTGGCATGGTATTTACATGTTTTCACAACAAAAATTGTTATTTTATTTTTCATAGTTTCATGTTACAATAGTTACGTTCACAAAGACGTTTTTCGCTATTGTACAATTCAATCTTTCCCCATATAAATAAGACGTCAAAGAAAAAGGTAAGTTAGTTCCTGCACAGCAAAGTTTAATGTTCTTTTCACTTCGTCATAAAGCATAAGGTAAGAGAGGTTTTTTTTTTTATTTCGGGAAATTCAGTGCTGCCTTCAAGATGTGGTTCTGCCGAGTCTGGTTTTTGTTTCCGTTTCACGCGAATGGAATTTTTAAGCAATTAGTCCAGTATTATTTCAAGCTGTGTGTCAGAAAATCATTTGAGCTTCTACACTGATACAACTGTATCGTTGGTATTATTTGAAACACAACATGAAAATCAGTGCTCAAACATGGTTGTCATATTCCTCTTAAATTACTTAATAACTCAATTACGTTTAACGCGATATTTGTTCCGATCTCTTTGTACCACCGAAGCTGCAACAACAGAGAGGTCCCTGAAAACAAATTGGAACTGAACTAAACAAAACAAAAAATCTCAAAACCAACTTTTAAGCACAATCCTATCTAAATTCTTAATCATGAATCATGGTTCTAAACTGAAATCTGAGATTATTAGAAACATTTATTTTTATACACATGAAACAATCGGTAACACGATTTACGTACCATAACATGTCTAACACTATTCGTGCTGAGATTTTCGTGAAAATAAACCTTCTACTGTTCTGATATTTGGCAGCTAACATACAAACATTTCTATTGTAGAAAGTGCACAGAATTTTTGGAAAATTTTCCTCTCATTGTTCTTGTCAAATACGAAAGAAACCCGGGCTTGAAATGCAAAATTTTTAAAGCAAAGTCTATTAACTATCTTAAAATAGGAAGGTTTCTGTAATTCTGTTTGTCCATTTGTCACCATATCACGAAATGTTTATACAGGCTTTTGATAAAATGTTATCGAAATTAAATATAAACACAATTCAGAACAAGATCAGAAAACTTACAGACCTATCCACGGCAAATAAATACTTCGTGATACGGAAGCCACGGATATTTTTCTGTATGTACAGAAATTACATCCGGTGGATGCTCGGAATTAAGTATCGCTGGAGAGGGACGTCAAACAGCGGATACCTGGAAATCCGTCGTTCCCAGCACGACGGCTGGCGGTCAATTACTTTATGTTACCACGAAAATGTAACAGAAGTAAAATAAAAGTGAAAACAGGACAAAGTGTTACGCCTACGTTCTCCATGTTATGAGACAATTTCATCTATATCTTTCATGGAACAATTTATTTTTTTAATAATCCATTTTGCGCATAACACAAAAATAAGATATGATCCCACACGACCATTTTCAGAAGGCGTGAGTGATATTACGAAATTTTTCAGAATACAGTATCGGCTTAAGTTAACATTGTTCTGTGGTGAAATTTTTTATATATTTTGATATATTTAAACATATATTTACTCATATTTTCAGCCTGATTTTGAAAGTATTGGCTTCATGATTTAAATTCTCGTTACCGCACCAGCGTTTCGAGTAGTTAAACGAATAACAGTGAAAATTACGTTTCCCACTGCGGTCGGGGTCAGATTTATAGATCGAACGTTCAACAATAAATTTCACTGCGATGTTCCATGCCGAAGTTTATGAAGTGACAGTAGAATTATATACAATGCAGCATCCAGTAACTGCAGAACAAACAATTACGTATTTTTCCTAATGTTACAATACCAAATAAACACGAGTTTCACTATAAAATCAAGAATTCATTTCAAAGTACAGTGCTACTACTACTAATAATAATACTATTACTTTTTAATACTACTGCTACTGAAAAGAAAAGCAAGTTGGGGGGCGGCAACACGGAGGCGGTGGTTGGTAGTTACGTCTTTTTTTCGTGAAAACTGTGACCTGAAACATTCCTGTGACGAAATCAAAAATCGAATAGTTCCCTGAAGACAAGGCACTTAAGACATGTCTGAACCTGTGAGAGATGACGTAAGAGTGGCGGGACATTGAAGTCTGGAATGAGGTGTGTCGTTTACGCTGGAAAACGTACTCAGCTGTTGGAGAAGTGACACGTGTTGACATTTCATATTTGAAAGATCAAGTGTAAAATAGTTGCGTCAATGATTTCGGTGTGGAAACTTCTTGAAAATCAGTCATTTTGAAGGCGAAAAAAGATACTGGGAACATGATAAACTGTTGTTCTGAAGGGAAATGATTTTGAGAAAGTAGCCCAAAATTGTGTCCAAAGAAATTTTTTTTGAAAATAAATTAATGATTTCTGCTGATATACAGTTAGTGAGTGTGTTACTTAATGTGATATTAACCTTACGCGGCTGGAAAGTGACTAACAAACTTAATCATTAAATGACTAACGTTCTAAGTAAACCAGGTTATGTCTCGTTTCTTAGTAAACAATACTGCTATTTTACCAGACACTGAATTCTTTCCATATTCAGAAACAAAATTTCTGTTCAACATTTTCATGGCGTCACGTGAATTTTTTTTCATCAAATCTGTAAATATAGCAGGATCGGCATCTATTAAGTGATGTCACATCAAGAAATACAGGCATATGCAACGGACAAGTCGATGTAACGTGTTCCACTAATGGAAAGCGTCAATGTAGTTTACGTTCTCACACGCTGTTTAATTAAGGGCCATTAAACTATTATCTCAACATCTCCCTCTTAATCTTATAGATCAGGAAAAGGCGACGCGGGGCCCGCGAGTCCATTTTGTGCTGCTGGCAAAGCTTTTGGACAATAAGTTAATAGTCGGATCGTGTACAAATAAATAAAACCAAAGGAAAACGAGCGTTTCGAATTTAGCTTTTTGATTTGAGCCGATAATATACAAAAAGCAAGGACATGCATTTCGGAACACGTCGCTGGTTAATTCCGGGCATTCCGGGAACTTAATTGTCAGACCTCGTACAGCTCCAACTCCTAAAGCCACGGTCAAGAGTGATGAAGATGACCACTGTTTCTGTCGGACAATATCAGTGTCATGGACGACTCACAGAACGTTATCCAAAATTATTCTGTTTACCCCAGACGCAGATAGAATTACTAAGGTGACTCTCAGTGTAATATTTACACAATCGATCGAGTGCTTACCGTATGTTCTGTATATATATATAAAAATCTAGAAGAAAAGTTGAATTACAATTGAAAATAAAACACATCGGAGACTTATGGACTTACTTAACACCTATGATTCAATTAGAAAGGAATTAATGCACAAATCTGTTATTGATTTCGTGAAAAACCATTAATCAGTTTAGGCTAATTAAAGTTTATTTTCATTTTACCAATTATTAACTCCGTAAATGTCCACGTCGTACTGAAACATTTCTTATTAATCATGATCTTAAGCATGGAGATGCTTTTTCAACAATTATTTTAAACTTTACATTGTACTACATCGTCTTGAAAATACAAGAGATTGGAAGAGAAATTGAAATTCAATATGACATACACACACACTTCTGGTGTTCGCTGCTGCTGATGATTTATTGGGTGAAAGCACAAACATCACAAAAGAAAACACAGACACAGACGCTCTCTTAAGTACAAAGAAGGTTGTTGGTCTGGAAGTATAGACTGGCTTATCTGAGGGATGGATACACAACCGCCTGAGGCCTGATTCCTACACAGAATCTCATCCTACTGTCTGCCCTCTCCAAGATATATTGCAGAATCATTACATGATTGTAGCTAATAAATCCTTTGAAAAAGTAGCAATGTTCCGATATTTGGGAACGACGACAACAAATCAAAGGCTAAGAAGAAATTGAGAACAAATTAAATTCAGGAAATTACTGCTATTTCACAGTTTACTACTCTTGTTTTCCGGTCTGCTAACCAAAGTGTTAAGGTTGATGAACACATAATATTATAAATTGTTTGTGCAGGTAGGAAAATTAATCTCCCTCACAGATTAGCGGTGTCTGAGACCATGATCCTGTCTTGAATATTTGGACGGAAGACATTTCAAGCGAAAATCTCAATTACTTGCACAATCACGAAACACAGAGTGATTGGAAATTTACGCAATCCATTCCTCAGAAATGTTTTACTTGAAAAAACAAATTACAGCGACATCAGAAAACAAAAAAGGTAGTGTTCGAATGTGAACACTTGTTGAACTTATAACTTTTTCACGATAACTGACGGACTAACGCGAAGCAGGTTACAACACGAAGTGATATAAATGCAGCCAAAGTGACACTGTGTGTTCATTAACTGAAGTCCGCTGAATTGCAACATTCAATACATTTTAATATGAATAGTTTTTCAGTCACCCTGTACTATTAGGATGATTTAATCTCCGAGGACAGGGTGGGTCGTGCAGAAATCACGTGATGATGATAAATTCACTCAAGTTTTGGTTTGAAACCCTAGAGGAACAGACAGCTCGAAAAACAAAGGAGTATACGGACGGACAACATCAAATGAATTTTAAAGAATTATGACGGAAGATTAGGATGTGAAACGGTGGCGTGGTCTTATGAACGCCCTAGTGAACCTTCCGTGTCCATACAACGTGAGAATGTTTTATCTGCCATGGAGTCAGTTAGCAAAGTTACATGAACAAAGAAATTTTAATGTGAAACACTTTTAAGATTTCAAAATTTACGGATAAGAAGACATTGTGAAAGTGTGAGATTATATTTGCCATTCACACCTTGTTCGGCATATGTACTAATGGAAACGAGGTACAATGATTTTTGCACAAATATTCCTGCTTACCGATAGCTTATTCAAACAGACCAAAGCAATTTCAAGGGGAATAGGATTCATAAACACTTCTCAGAGCTTCGTCTTTTATGGATTTTGGGTGCGTGTTCCGTAATTACTGTCTTTCATCTCCACTTATTTTAATTCCCCGGGTTAAGTACCACCGTTATATATAATTTTAGTGGCACATCACTCCATTTACATTTAAATGGTCTGTAATAAAAAGTATGAAGAACGAAGGAACTGTATTACAAACGAAATGTACATATGCACGTGAAAATTTAGTCCTAAGTAAGCATGGCTGCATAGGATCGTTCTCACAGTTAACCCAGACCTTTTAATGAACATTGCCCTGGAGATGGTACTTATTGCAGGGTCTCTGAGCTGCTAAAATAGTGGCATTAGGGCGAGATCAGGTGGTTGTCACTGTAGCAGACGCAGAGGGCGAATCGTTCTAAGCTGCGACAGAGAGGAATGTGGAGTGCAAATATTTTCCATATGTGTTCCAGGCAACTTTAAATACGTCACTGACTTGGTATTTTTTTCTAAGCCCAAATATAAATGTACTGTTTTAAAGCTAAAAATGCTTCGTGAGTCTCAAATCAATTTCCTTGCAGTTTTTAATATATTAACACATAATAAAATAACGTACAAAAATTTACAAACTTATCCAAAGAATCACATGAGTCCATTGAATGAAACTTCTTACTTTAACTGGGAATCGTGAAAGAAACTTTCAAGTCTGAGTTCGACTTCGTGCATATCTAAAGAATATAACTTACAGCAGGCCTGCAAATATATAAAGGGAGGAACCAACGGAGAAGATTAGTAGAAAAAGCCTACATACGAAGAAATACGTAAAAGATGAAAGTTTAATGAATCTGAAACACAAGATATTGTGCAGTGGCACCATGCTTTATGGTAGGCCTGCTTGGCGTAAATCTGACCTGGGCAGACAAAAAGAAAAATATTCAGTTTAACCAACTGAAGCCTGTAACATGTACCTTCCCAACACAAAAAACCAAAACGCTCTCAACTAAACATTTATCTAACAATTGGAGAATTAAAAATGCCAGGAATATGTCAAGTCACGTGTCACATTTCTGTAACATTGGTGAACATGTCCGTACGAATGACTAATTAGTTTGTGCCTCAAGGTCACTTCGTGACTGTAATTCAGTCCATTTCATATCGTCTCCCTGATATAAGTCACTCAGCCCTGAGGATGAGAGCAGAGATGGCTCTCGAAACGTTGGCAGAAGATATGGTTTATTCACCATTCAGCCACCTGAAGCGGTTTGTAACCCGAGAGTCTTTCATCAACACATTTCATTGTATTGCTATGGTAGATGGAGTGTGTTTAGTTATCAGTGTGGAATCGCCCGATACTGCCTCTATTTCTTTTCCGACATTAAATTAATCTCTGAACTTGTTGTGCGCCTTCTTCTTATCTCATGCCACTCTCTTTAAGCCGTACCCCCTTTCCGGGGATTTCTTCCCCTGCCAGAGCTTATCTGAGAGTTTGAGTTCGATCAGAGACGGTTTACGTCGGAACAATATGGCTGAATGCGTGTTATCCTGGAACAAAATTTGCAGTCAGACCTGAGAATTTCGGCTCCTCGCCAACACAGACGACACGTCAGCCATTTTTAAAACGTCTCACAGGTTCTGAAAGCCGAATGCTAAACTAGATGTCTCGCAGCTGGTGAAAGTTGATAACAAATTTTAAGAAGGAAACATTTTCTCAAAATACGTTAGACATCGCGCGGTTCATGTGCAAGCTGAATGCCTAAATTAGTAACTAAGCAACGAGGTGCTTCCGGCTTTAATTAGTTACCGTCTTATCAAAATCCACTCTACCCTGAGCCATTAGAGTCCATTCCATATCTTGACACTCCATAACTCTACGACTAGATCTAAGTAAATTTGCTTTTAAAAATACTGACGTCTTTGCATTTTTTTTTGAGAATGAACAACTTCAAATTGAAAGAGATGCATGTAGTCACACATTACCGAAAGTCTAATTGGCCGTCTCTTAATATCGGACACACAACACATCAATTACAACCCGATATAAACATCCAAGTACAACCTCCAAACCAAAAGGAAGAGACAAAAAACTTAAAATTAAATAAATTAAAATAATCAATAAACGCAACGCAAAATGTACTACAGTTTTTAAAATAAATATATTAAAATTGATAGACCTGATGATGATGTGATACACATTGAAACATGTCGTCGATACAAAAAATGTAACAAGATGCAGTGTCTACTGAGAATGTTATAATTTTAGATAATTTTAAACAACATTATTTTAAGTTTGTGTATAGACGGAAAATAAAAATATTGTATTGTAGGTCTAAATTCTCTCCTGCAGTCGTCAAATGTTTTCCTCCTCACTTATGCCTGTCCTTAATTTAACTCGCTGCTTCCTGTTTCTGAAGTCCTTAAATACATACACTCCTTCTGTTTTCCTGTCTGTCTATTTATAGAAATTAAGTGTTGAATATTCTTTCTTGATTAGATTAAAGAAACGATAAAGCTCTATGCATATAATATTTGCTAAAACCACGCATAAACTTTTGTCCTCCGATGCAAATACACACATATTTTATATCCACATTATGACCCAAACAAACTCATAAACAAAGTCAGGTTAGTGATGTTTCACGCAGCTTCATTGAAACGATACATTAATCAAAAGCTACAAGTGTAAATTATTTTACGAGACAGTCAGGGATCAAACAAAGCACATTCTCTACAAAACATCATATCAGTAACCATGTATTTTATTGGACTGGATGTGATGATCACGAATACGCTGGACTGTCTTTTGTGATTATTCAACGAATGGTGAAACAGTTTCACTACGAATTTGTTATTTACGAGCTTAGGCGATGGATAAACACTGACATAGCCCTGTCTGGCTGCATTGACGTATGGTGCCTGTCAGTCAACTAGTGGACTGTATCCCCTAATTAATAAACATGAACATCAGTGTGTGAACAAGCCGTGTTAACGATGTACACAAATATGGCCGCGTGTTTCGAAAGGGCAAATCAGGTTGAACAGAGAAGTCATAACGGTTAATTAAGAACATGTCGTTCATACATTAGTGACTGCAAGCAACTCTGGTAATGATACTGTGATATCACTTCACCGCTCTAATCACGTACATGGCAAATACTTCGTTTCAAAAGCATTTCTATTTGTACAGTACATCGCATATGAAATACAACTGGAAAATATTGAGGTGGAAATAATGAAATGGATCTTAGATTTAACAGGACTAGAACGACCAAGACATAGAGGGTCCAATGGACAGTTTGTTTGGACATGGCAATGGACATTGCGATCCATAACAGTAGAGAATTCCTTGACCAGCTCTGCAACTATCAACTGTACAAAGAAGACCGTGCATCCTTGAAGTGAGTTAGTTACACTTTTTGATGGAAAATCAACTACTCCATTATTTAAAAAATATAAATATCATAAACGTCGATACAGATCGGTAGGGAGGCATTTTATTAATATTATTAAACACAAAAGTCTGTCGGGGCAGAAGAACTCGGTTTTATAGTAATTAATCTCATTCGTTGTATATAATTTGACGTACAATTAAACAACAAATAAAATACTTAAAAACAATAGCTTAGAAAATCGTACAATAGTTTCTTCCCAATGTGACAATATTAATCAGATTATGTACTATCAGCTAAGTTTCTACGTTAAACAAATCTAAATCTCCTTCATATAAATGGTGTAATGAGAACAGCTGTCGAATACCGGATCCTGAAGTCCACCAGTGCGTGATTTTCTTCAGTTTTCTCTTACCTATGTTTCAGTTCTACATTACGCAAATATTCTACTCGCTTAGATAACTTTATTTGTATCTCGACCAACAGTGCTCAGGCATTGTGGGTCGCTGCGGAGAGTGAAAACTGTTAATGGTTGGATTCAAACAGACAAATCAAACATAAAAAGAGGATTCGATCTTATGAACTGTATCCAGCAGACAATACGTTTACCAATCCAAAATGCTTTTATGTGTATTATCAGGATCAGGACATCGTTTTGTGAGCAAACTGTACCCATAGTAACCACTTCGAGGACACATTACCAACTTAATTGTATCACTATATCCTTTCCCAAACCCTCGGTTTTATATTTCGAAATAATTGAAGTATTTTTTTTGTAAAACATGATACGGAAATCGTGCCACTAGAATCGCCCCTCTACCAAGAATTTTTATTCTAATTGCCTATCAACGATGAAATAAACTTAGCAACCATAGAAACTTATAATTTGGGAAAGACAACAGAACTGTTCCTTGCGTAATCAAAATATTCGTGGTAACAGGCATTTAAAAAATATAAAATTTATTAACAAAAATTAAATTTTCGGGATATAAAACAACACCGCGGACTCGAAAGATCTAATTTTAACTTTCCGCTTGGCTAACTAACTAACTAACTAACTGAGAAATGCCTGGAGACAGGAACGTTTAAGTTTTTATCGAGACCCCAGTAACGTGTGCATACACACAAATGTACGAGAATCTTGTTTTTGTTCACTATCAAAGTTATCCATGTAGAGTAAATTACAACACAATCATTGTGCAACGGGGTCAGTTATGTGTGAACTCACCGTTAAACAGTATAATTATTACGTTATTGATCTACTATAATTACAATGTAAACTAAAGTAATGGAGAACAACACGGGTTTCTGTAATGTATTAAATTAGACATACAAACGCAAGGGGAACTTTTTGGTTCAGAGGGATCAAATTTGAGGAGCTGGATGTGAAAAACATATTTCTCAGAAACAATTATATTGATGGCCAAACGTGAGCTAGGTGATACGCCTACAGCCTACATGCCCCTTTCAGGAACAATAAGTGGGAACTGTTCTTCCTAGTAACAACAAAAAACATGGAAATATACGTGGCTCGAATTTTATTAAATGTAAGGTACTTGGGTGACTTTAAATTAATTAGTATTAAAAATATATTAAAATTGGCCGTCAATCACAATATAAGACAATTAAAAGATTAAAATATCATTTTACGTTCCGTATCGAGTACTCGATTTACATGTGGAACATTTACTTGTTCACATGTAAATCGAGTACTCGATACGGAACGTAAAATGATATTTTAATCTTTTAATTATCTGATATTGTGATTGACGGCCAATTTTAATATATTTTTAATACTATTTAAATAAATCACAATATGACGCACCTACAATATCTTTTAAATTAATTATATAACACATCTTTGATTAATTAAATACAAATCTGAACC
This sequence comes from Zootermopsis nevadensis, assembly GCF_000696155.1. The sequence goes on from NW_019060248.1 coordinate 14,086, forward strand.
GACTTAAAATAACTCTCTGTCATGTAAGCGGGAATTATGACTGAATATTATCTTAATTAATGCGGTATTAAAGGTTTTGTAATTACATAATTTAAATTTGTTTCTTCAGCCTTTGTAATTAAAAATTAACGGCGGTTTCTATCCGTATTTTTTTTTAAACGATGTTGATCTGCATTCGCCAACTTTTCTACCGATTTAGTTTTCAGATACATTTTACCACATCACCAATATTTGTCTCTGTCGTTTTAAACAAAACTTCAAAGTCTGCGAAGACATTTTTGTGTGACGTAACACATTTGACGTCTATTTATCACATTTAACTTTCGTGTTGATGGTACTAACTAACAAACCAGTCGTACTAGACAAGTGACATTTTATGCTGACATATAACAGATACGTCTATATCTGTATTGTGACACATTTTTTCTTGCGTGCTAAACTGAAATATGGAGATCTTTAAAGTTTTCTAGAAAACAATTTAGCGTAGTTGGAATCTGCACAATAAGAATAAAAACAAGATTTACTGGGTACGTAATCTAAGTTCTATGAATATGTATTGAGGTTTCTTTAACATGTCGACTGAATCTTTGAAGAAAAGTGTCGTTCTAAGTTCCTCCCTGATTATACACATTCCTGCATTTGACTACACAAATTGAGGAAAATCGCGGATACCTCAGTGAGCAAAGCCGAACTCTGGGCTGAGATTCGAAGGTAGGATCTCCTTAACAGATTATAGGACTGTTAACTACTTATCCGTCGCTTTCATTTATTCCTGCATGTCTGTGCTTACACAAACGAAGTTCAGATAATTTTGCTCGCCCGAGAGAAAAAATGTCCTTGGGAAAGTGTCGGGACTCGAGTGCTTTATAAACGCGCTGTCTCAAGATTCGAGACTTCCTTTCTTGCAACTTTCTCGTTCGAGAGTGTGAAGTGAGCTGGCATCTGAGGGACTCCTGTGCTCCCAATAAACTTGGAGCGACAAGTGACGGCGATTTACAAGAGGAAGATAACGCGATGAACTTCCTGACGTAACGCCATTCTCAGAGCCGTGTTTTTTTAACGTTAGAATGAGAAAAATACGACAGTGTATACATCTAGTTCATTGTACAATTAGTTTAGAATTAATTTGGAACAAACAGATAAACTGGACTCGACACAAATGTAGCTACATTTACAGAAATAACAAGTCTTTGGTATCATGCCCGTGCTAGATTAGACTATAATGCTGCTCCGAATGAATAACATGTCACTAGAGAAACTCTACCAAATTTTTACTTATAATTTTCCTATCGTCAAAAATGCCAACGTGACACGCATGAAAATGCATAATGTGAAGGCAAAACTTAATTAACGCACGTTTTAATTCTTACACTTGTACGCATGACGGAGGTAGGGAGATTTCACGTTCTGCGTTGCAAACTTTTATGATTTATTTACTGCAATTGAGTTTTCACCCGGTGGCAGTGGTCCTTACACTACACAATTACAACAAAAAACATATAATATAACAAGTACATTCCATAAACACCCTACACACCTAATTAGACATTCGCCCCTACAAAAACATTCCACCTTACACACAATACAAAAACACACACACATTAATTAATCACAATACTTAGATTAGAATATAAAGTCAGACCTCAGTACATGAAACTTTTATCCCAAAGAAACTACAGCCCTTCATCACTTGGAGACTAAGACACTTAACAGCTTTATATTCTGTAATAGTTGAAAAATGCAAAAGGGAAATCCCTGAATTGTGCACTTATTAATTCTGATTTCCCACATGTTTCATCAGTTGCAGTGGTACACTTTATTAAAGTGTCAATTACACGTAAGTATCGCTGAGTTTCTAAGATCACTGAAGTAAATTTCGCGGAGTCATACACAGGATTTGAAGTCCGAGCTTTCCTTTAAAGTGTCCCTTAAGAACACCTTGGTACAAACCACAATTAAATTTGTCTCTATCACATTTTATGTCTATTAAAGTGACTACAGCTTATTATAAGGACACACTATTACAATATAAATACTTTTTTAATTCCTGTCACAAAAATAAATTTGTTTTCCTAGACGTAATTACTGATTTCCAGGAACACGACTTAAAGGCTGCCATGTCAGGCATGACACACAGCTTAAAATTTCAGGGCCTTGTAAATCTGGTTCATTTTCGTTTCAGATAGATGGAAGAATCTCATCCCACTTCTTTCCAGCAGAGTTCTTTATGGCCTTACATAGACATATAAGTTATACACTGCCGTAAAATTATACTGGCGGAACAAGGTTTCTTTAAATAAAACCCTTAAGATAACTAAAGCTTTTGTCTGTTACACAAAACTACCGTATTCACAGTCTCCCAGAAGACTCTAATTTTACTGTCGTCAGAAGTCTGTGTTAACTCGGTCGTGGCCAATGTAGGAGAGTGTACGTACACACATTGAAATATACAATTATTTCTGTGAGTGCTTTCCTGTGTCTGAAATTCAGAGTGCACGGAACCAGCTACGGAGGTGTGCTACCTACCGCTTACCCGTAGCTAACGTCGTCTTCATGTTGTAAAATTAGGCTTGCAATCACAGTAAGCAAAATTAATTACGCATCAGTGTCATCTTAGCTACCCATGTATACATTTAATTTTATCCCAACACTGAAAATATCAAGATATCCGTCTTCTGGATTATTGCGCTGTGTAGTCTGGTCGATGTTAACCAACGTTTCAGAGGTCATACTGCCTCCGTCATCAGGGCGATCATCGCCCTGATGACGGAGGCAGTATGACCTCTGAAACGTTGGTTAACATCGACCAGACTACACAGCGCAATAACCCAGAAGACGGATATCTTCATACTCACCGCTGTGAGAACCTCAAGTCTTACACTGAAAATATCGTTCACAAGTTTCATTAAAGTACCTAATGTTAATACATTTCACTCGTTGAACTACTTCTGAAAAAAATTTAATCCACTAGTATCTTAGAAGTCTAATTAACCAAGGGTACGTAAGCTCCTTCACAACCACGCCGTTAATTCTTCGTGATACAATAAATCTCGGTTAGTGAAGGGGAGACTTAAAATTCTCTTCAGAGGTTAAGGGTGATCGATTGCTTCAGGTTATTACGGCAGACTGTCGGTGAGTAATAAACTTTCTTTATTAAATGTCTTATAAAAGCTTCAACTTCTTGAAGCTTTTCATAGATGACTATTCACGATCGTTAGCCTGCGGAAAATAATAAGAAAAGTCGAATTTTTTCGAAAAGTCTTCGAATTTCATCACGGTATCCATTTTCCTCAGACGAGCATTCTGTCTATCCACACGTTACACACGACAATATTTACACGCAAAAGAAATATTACCGAAGAGAAGTCAGAGTCTTGCACTATCTTTACTCCCCGGACCAGCTAATTTCCGCGTCAAAGATGAAGTCTCTAACTCTGAACCAAGAGGGCATAATAATGTCCCATTTGTTCAAAGCTGTCGCAGGCCTCTTGGTGCAGTAAGAGAGGGCGTAGATCAGCGGTAGGATAGTGATTAGCAAGTAAAACAGAATCATTGGGGGAAATTTCAGTTGTAGCGCTAAATTTTTCCGCCATGGATATTACTAAAAACCAGCCGGAATTGAACACGGGTCTCCGCTGTGAGATGACAGAGGCTATCTACTCTATTTGTTTGAGTTATGACTCGAACAAAGTCACCGACTGCTGCCTGTGGCAAGCAAGTTCTAACAACTCTCTAGTACTCTTCGAGTTCGGAACTTGTTCCAAACAGAATACAAAATGTTCTGTTCAGAATTCTAAGCGATGGACAAAAGTCGAGCTGTGCTACAAAGCCCCTTCAAGTCACTCGAGTCAAAGTTTATAAGGTAAATATTTTCATAGTGTGATATATAAATTTAAAAATATTTTGAAACATAGCGAAGTCTAAATATTTGTGAACGACATCCGAGAAAAGTAATTTCATACTAAATTCTAGGAATGTTTGCTACCATGTGCTGTCTAAAACAAAAATGCCAAGATACACGAATCTATGTTTTTTACCTGATATTTTGCATGCTTGTGAGACTCGGAATCTCATGTTAAGCAAAGAACGCACAATATGGGCGTCTTAAAAGAGGGTCCTTAGGAGAACGCTGCGACCTAAGAAGATTGAAGTGACGGAATCCTGAAGAAAACTACCATTTGCACCACGTGAGTTTCATAAGCGTTTGTGTAGTATAATTCTTACAGGAAATTTGTACCTTGTGTGATATTTATAAATCTATGTTCACTGATTATTATTATCCCGTATTCCTTGACGAGACTTTTTTTAATTACACATTAATTGTATAATTACATAACTGGTACTTGTTGAAAGTGTTCCCACTCCGTTGCAGACATAACCTGACCCTCGCCAACAAAAGTATTCGTAGAAATTGCGAAGTGTGGCTTCGTTGATATTCGCAGTCTCAAGCTGTATAGTTAAAGCAAACAGCGAGTTATTATATATACTCATTTATGCGAAATAAATCAGTACATTAGCAGAAGTTAACAGTTATTCTAGACACATTGCTCTCCCGCCTATAGTTAACTATTATCTCGGCCGTGATATCCCCTGATGATTAGTCCAATGTCACTTACTGAAGTGAGATAATTAAACCACAATTGAATCGGTCACTTACAAAACCAAATGAGCCACTTTGATGGAATTGAGTTGTTGCTACCATGGCAACCTGGAGGGAAAACTCATCATTTCGTACGTCAGTCCACGTCTTTACTGCGCGTGAGTACCAATATCTTCGTCAGTCTGCTTCCTAAAAAAAAAAAAAATGAGTCCTAGATTGACGTCATTTTTTCGCTACGTTTTGGTTTAGATTTCGACCATAAAGAAATGTACTGAAACCCACAGCGACTTAAGTGGTTAACCTCAGCAGTGCAGAAAGACAACCATCTGAATCACGCAATGTTCTTTCAGAATTAAATGGGTGCACGGAAAAGTAACACGAGTCGAAAATAACTTTAGCGTACGACTCTAGATGAAAAAACTTTTGTGAACTACGAACAAGAAACCTAGACATTTGCCAATTATTCCTCTATAAAAATGAACCAAGCTTAAAATAGCGTGTTTACTACATGCTGTTTTAAGTATTTTTCCCGAAGTAAGTTTTGGGACTCATGTGGTTTTATTAACGATAGATTCAACTATCATGTTCCGCTGGTGTCCCATCACCAAAGCACATCCCCTTAATTACCCATCACTCACTGTTTCCACCCGCCTTAATTCATGTTATTTACACGAAGATACCTTCTAAGTTGTCATGTAAACCGTAGTTATACTCACATTTAAAACATGCGCAGAAGCTCTGTGAGTCCGGCTACATTGTTTGGTAGTTCCTTATTATTATTTATTATTTATTTAGTGTTCTGTCTGATGACAGGTCCATATGAACAGGATCCTTCCATCCTTTTCTCGGACTGGGACCTGTTCATATACGTTCTTGGCAGATGATCCAGAAGTGGTTTGCCATTGCCTTCGTCTGTGTGTGAATGGAGTAATTGTTGCCACGGAGAAACCGGGGAAGCCCCCGGAGGAAAACCCCGTGTTGCCTAGACCACGATCTTGCCCAACACAAGTTATAAATTCCGGCACC
>NW_019060248.1:34253-50968 GCF_000696155.1 Zootermopsis nevadensis
CTTGTTCATATACGTTCTTGGCAGATGATCCCGAAGTGGTTTGCCATTGCCTTCTTCTGTGTGTGACTGGAGTAATTGTTGGGATGCCACGGAGAAACCGGGGAAGCCCCCGGAGGAAAACTCCGTGTTGCCTAGCCCACGGCCTTGCCCAACACAAGTTATAACTTCGGGCACCGCCGGGAATCGAACCCGAGACCCCCAGGATTACAAGGCCAGCGTTCTAACCAGTGGACCACCTCATCTTATTATTATTTAGTGTTCTTTCTGACGACAGGTCCATATGAACAGGATTCTTCCATCCTTTTCTCGGACTGGGACTTGTTCATATACGTTCTTGGCAGATGATCCAGAAGTGGTTTGCCATTGCCTTCTTCTGTGTGTGAATGGAGTAATTGTTGGGATGCCACGGAGGAAAACTCCGTGTTGCCTAGACCACGGCCTTACCCAACACAAGTTATAAATTCGGGCACCGCCGGGAATCGAACCCGAGACCCCCAGGATTACAAGGCCAGCGTTCTAACCGCTAGACCACCGTGGCAATCTATTCCTAACGTCACAGTAAAATAACAATGAACACTGAATTAAATGAGCGTCACCATAAGCGTAACCTATCACTGGCATCCTTCCATGCAGGTTATTTATGCACTTTATATAGCTATAGACAGCATACGGCCATTTACAAACTAAACTGGCGTCCCGTGGGTGCATTTAACCGCTTCTCAGTAAATTTTTGTAAGTCGTGAATATTGATTTCGTTCATCGCGCACTTCAATTGATTAGCAATACGTTTCTTGTTCATGTGCTCAAGCGTTTTCTGGTACCTACGATGGAGTTACGTATGTCAACATCGCCGTAAACCGTGTAATAGAATTGCAACAGTTGTTACATCTCTGAAAGAATGAAAAGAGTGTAAAATGAGTTTTATTTCTGTCAGCACGATGAAACGAAGTAGTTATTTGCAAATGGCGTGGCGTTAATTGGAGTTGCGGCAAGTTGTGATCCAATAGGCGCTGATATATCCTCGTGATAATCCGCACTTGTTTGCCGTGTAATTGGGAATAAGCGCCTCTGGCGGAGGAAAGGACAACGGAATCAAATGAAGCCCGACAACGCGTTCATCTGAGATATTTCCTGACATCGCTTGAACGTAATGCACACTTAAAACTGTTTTTCTTCGGTCACGTGGTCACAAAGTACATTAAATATATATTATGCACGGTGTTATCATCATCATAAAAAATAATTATTGTCATCCCAGACGCAATGTAATGAGCGCCAGTCTTCCAGGTTAACGAGCATAATGAGTCGCCTGATGTGTACCTCGATAAATTACTTCTGCTTTACTTCGTGAACTATTTGCCATATCTGAAAATTAAGACGTGGTTTACACACCTTCAATGAGGTCCGAATTTTATTATTTTTTTAAGAGAACCCATAAATCACGTTGGAATCTTTTTTGCTAATAGAGTTTATATTAAAACAATAGGAACTATGTGGCAAAGCTAATATAAACCTGAAGTCAGAGTTAATTATTTTTATTTTGTTTTAATGTTCTTTTCTCCCAAGTCCAGCAATTAAACTTTATAAACATTACGCCGAAAAACACATATATTGTACAAAATATTATAATTGTTGTTTTCTGTTGAAATTCGGTCTTATATAAAGTAAGCCCTCATCACAATTACATTTTATCATGAATATTTGGTGTAGGTTTAGCTGAGTAGTAAGGCTCTACATTTCTATAATGTCCTTATTTGTAATGGATGTTGTGGAATGTAATGTAAATAAATAATTAAATGCCATCACCTGTAAGCTAAATTTTATTCCCGTTAAAAGCCAGAATCTACGTATTTCCTCAAAGAAATCAGTACATTCCTCAACTGCAAACCGAAGTACATTGAATATTATGTGGCATATTTGAAAAACATTACGTTTTGGAATAATTACTTCCGACCACGAAGAACCATGTAAGGAATCATGACATTTAGTCTAGACCCAGGAAGACTTACTTCCTGTCATTAAGGAATTGTATACAGTAAGCAAAGACTTCTATTTATTGTAGTTCAGTTAGTAATAAGTTTTAATAACATTGAACTGGTCAGCTGTCGGGTTACAAGGAACATTGCTCTATCAATTGGCTAATTCGTGGTCAGAATGACCCCCTAAGTAACCCAAAAATGCATCATTGGTTTAGGAATTAGAAGTGTAGTGATCTATATATAGCAAGTAATGTCTATAATATTAACATATTCTCGCACTTGTGGTTAATTATTGCAGTTTTTGGCATAGTAGCAGATGTAAAAGTTCGTAACATTTGAAAAAACAGATTTTCAAATGAATGGTCCTACTCTGTGTCTTCCATTGTTTTGGTGCCCTTGTTGTTTTGAAACCAAAAAATAAGAAAGGTATTATTCGCGGTAAACCAATTAATATCATATTCGTTTCACAATATCCCCTGTCACTTGCAATCAGCAGTATTTATATCGAAATAATTAACTTCCTAATTAAAGTTTTGAAATGTTTGGTACAAATATCAAACCGTTGTATCGCTAGGCTACAAAGGGATAATTAATAAGTAACACTGCAGATATCATTTTGATGCAGCAATTATGGAATATGATTGGTACTCAAATTGTTGTAGCTGTGTCTATTCATCAGTTTCGTTCGCCGAAGTATGTTTCGTAAAACGCCAAGCGAGTTATCCTAATAATGATCCTATTTACCGTAGGCTACATACGTATCAGTTTATTATTCAAATTGTTTAATACACGTATAGAAATGCATGTAATAATAATAATGACATATAGTTCCCAGTTCGTATCCCGAGCCAAATAAATTCAGTATAAACACTAAAGCCATATTAACGATTCAATATTTTAATCTTATTTTCTCATCTACATCCGGAATCCGCGAGTTTCCCGACCACAATACTGTATTCAATTTAACTGTTCACATCGATAGTACATACCACGTCTCTTATTTTTTTAATATACTCGTAAACACTGTAATGACACATGGTATGAAGCATTTTATTACGCACTTGAATACATTCGCCGGTGTGTGTCCCTCTCTGGTCCCATGTTATCCTTAGCATGTCCTTCCAAATCCTTCTCAATCTATGCTTTACTTTGGGTTGACAGATAAATTTAAGTAACTTACTTATACAAAGAATGGGGAAAACAACAGATGTGTATGTTTTATTCTTTTGTTTCAGATAACATACAGGAAGATCTTGCTATTATAATCGATTCACCTTCGTTTGAATAACGTACACAGATTAAATTTCTGGAAATGTATCAACTGATTGAAAATTTTAAAGGAGAACAAGCTTGGGCATTTATACATACACAGATAGCGTTCCAAATTTAATAAAAACAAATTGACCAATATCCTTTAAATAGTCTTCCTTTACTGTTAGGAAATAAAACCCGAGACTTTGAGGAAAGTAAGGAAAAATCTCTTGGCGTCATGAGTGTCCCTTTAAGACGACAGAAACTGGCTAAAAACTTTACCGAATCAAAGAACAAGAAATATATTTTACATCCAGGTTAAAAATATTAATCATTCTGTTTTTACCAACAAAGCTCGATACATGATGACACAGAGTTTTCACTGGCAGAACTTTAGAGAACTTTTGTTTTGCCGGTGAAACGTTAAAATAGTTTTGTATCTGACTAGAAATCAAAAGCAATCTATGGACACAGAGCAAGAAAACATACGTTGAAAAATGAGTCACTTTCTGGCAAAATTCCCAACATTAAGGTTTGATACGAACAAAGTCCGCAAATCGTTATTCAGCAATGTTCGTAACGGTCAATTTTAGGATTTAAGTGGCGCGCGGAAGATTTGTGGGATGCGACATCGTTTCTGTTTGACCTCCTGGGGGTCGTACTGAGGTCAGGCTTCTGTATACCCTGCCGGTAGTTTATAACTACAGCAGAAGGAAATGTGCCAGCCACAGTGAGGATTTTGGGCCACCGCCAAAATTAGACTCTAAGTGAGTCTCAGGCCCGATCTGTTGCGAACTACAGGGGGGACCGTAAGAAACCGAGAAATTTCTAATAAAACTAATTTCGCTTTAAACACGCCCCGTTATCTGTTCTGAAACAAATTCAGTCATATCATGTTGCTTTGTATTGCTGTTCTCTTATGTCATGTGGGCACACTTCTATGTGGTTCGAGTAACATGCTGATCGAACACAGTCGCACAATCTTTATATAAAAAAACTGGCATAAATCTTCTACTGTTTAAATAAGATTTCTCGTTTAGAGAGAGAGACTTCTCATCTGATCTTTGGTCTACTGGAACAGTAAAATAATCATGCGTCTGCATCTTTGTAAAACATGAACGTTTTCTTATTATTTTGATGTTATTTCCATGGCAACTGAAATCGTCCGTTCTTGGGCAGACACAGAACTCAGGCCTAGAATATCTCACTATGGAAATATTTCCATGATACAGTTTATCTTAACGGGAATTAGAAAACCATTACATAGGTATTAAAATACTTTTATTAAATTTTTACTGTTATTTGTAGACACGGCTCTCTAATATCTCAAATAAATAAAATTAAAACAAATTATACTTTGGTAATTCTACGCAATTTCATTCAGTGCATCTGTCAGGACCTGTGTTTATGAAATGAAATTTCCAGTAGTAAAATTTAATATGCAGGACTCACAAATTAAATCGATACTGCATTCAGCTTCAACTTCCATGGTTCAATAACGGCTATGTAGTCAGTGAATTACATTGTGAACACGGAATAAAAATTTCGAAGTTTCGGGACCGATAATTCTGTATAACCTGTAGCTTTTATTCGACCAGTGGAAAGATTCACTCTCAGTAACTTTAGGATGAGTAATGTTCTGTTAAATGAGATAGAACCAATCCGCTTCAGCCCTGAAGATGGATATATTATATTTCTCCGAAGCGTTGGCATTTGCCTACTAGTCTACACGACTCCAAAACTAGAAACATAATGAACATTAAATCTCATAAAGTAACATTTAGCTAAGGTAATTTGTCTGTTGTTGCTGAATCATGTAACATAACTATACAGCTCGAGAGGAAAACAGTTTTAAGCGGTACCACAGCACAATAACGTCGGTGTAACAACTAATGAAGATGGATTAGTTACGTACGCCTGTCGTATTTGTAATTGAAATACTTTGATGCACACCATAAAGCTGATGTCTGGCCTGGTAGCATCAGAAGCAAGCCCTTTAAAGGGCAGTGAATTTGTCTGAGTGCTATTCAATTTTGAAAGCAATCGATCGCATTCGTTAAAATTTCATCCGACGCTCATACCACGATACGCAATGCTGAGACATATCATAAAAGAATTATCTTTTGTTGTTTTAATGCATGTTTATTGTTAATTTGTACGTGTAATTAAATATGTGTGACCGTAAGTTCTAAAAAAAATTACCGAAACAAACATTACATTTTAAAATATCCACTGTTTTTCAAAATTCTATATAACATAACAAATGTACCCTACCTCTCAAGTTTGCATAGAATTATTTTGCAATAGGTTATCTGAAGAAGTTAAATTATTTATGTATTAACTATCTTTAAACATGACTTCATTTTGTTATAAATATCGTTGTTAGGTTTACACAATTAGTTCTGTCTCATTTCATTTAGAGAAAACTTCCTTTAGGCTGCTGGCTATACATTCCTCGTGGCATGTGTTCATTGGTTATCGTCAACATAATCATCATTGGAATTATTCGTCTCTTTGACGGTCGACTACAGTTCATTTGAATCTTTTTTTTATAATTATTTTTCGTCTGAAGACACTACATAACATCAAGCGAACTGACAACGAAATGTAATGATTTAGAAGACAGTAGTGGCCTATATAAGGCTATGCCTCTGCTATTTCCTTCGGAGTCTGAGGAATACCACGGAAATCTTCAACGAGAATACCCAGTATTCTAGCCAGATTTGAACCCGATCTGCTAGATTTTACAGAATGCGTTTACATCGTCAACATATAAGCTAAAAATGAATGATTCAACCAAATTTCGGTGGAAACATTTTATATTTCCTAGTTTTAGTCTGTAGGAAATTTTATTATTTATGTGCTGGGATGGTCAAAAGAATCCCCGCCGCTCCGGTACCTGAAGATTTGTTCATGTGTTCAATAAAGCTAAGAGGAACGCAGAAGATTTACTAGAAGCTAGCTTGAAGCAAATTCAAGAACAAAAACTAAGTACATGTTAGTATCTCGTCATCAGAAGACAGGCGGGCAGAATTATCTTAGGGTGGCTAATAAATCCTTTGAAAGTGTTACAAAGGTTCAAATATTTGGGAACAACAATAACAAATCAAAATGACACTCATGAGGAAGTTAGGAGGAGACTAAATTCCAGAAATGCTTGCTACTTCTCAGTTCAAAATATTTTGTCTTCCCGTCTGATTTCTAAGAACCTGAAGATTAAAATACACAAAAAAGCAATAATTTTGCCTGTTGTTTTGTATGGGTGCGAAACATGGTCTCTCACTCAGAGGGAGGAACACAGATTGCAGGTGTTTGAGAATCGGGTGTTGAGGAGGATATTTGGGCCTAAGAGGGAAGACGATGGGGCGTGGAGAAAACTGCACAATGACGAGCTTAAAAATCTGTACTCCTCCCCCAATATTGTCAGGGTGATTAAGTCGAGAAGAGGAGACCTAGACGTAGATGGGAGGATAATCTCAGGCGGGATCTGTGGGAGATAGGAGTTGAAGGAGACTGGATTTTGTTGGCCCAGGACAGGGTCCGGTGGAGGGATTTGGTTAATTCGGTGATGAACCTACGGTTTCAGTAAGCCATCTAATAGTTTGTTTGTTTAAAAAAGCCCACTGAAATTTTTCTGAGTCGGATGAATCCAGTTACTATTCTCTTAGATCGGCATTTAAACTGTTCTCCAACGTATGAATGAGTGTTAGAAGTGGTCTCGTTCCTTGTGGCATTCGACTAAAATGCATTAATGTCTCTTCTCCCTCCCCCCCCCACACACACACGTACCACGCCCCTTATATTTTTCTTCTAAATAATCACTTTAACAACAGCAGACACGTGCTTAGAGATCAGTTTTGAAACACGCGGTTTGCGAATAGAATTTGCAGACCTCTACACATAAATATGAAGCTCTCAGGAACGAACTCTGGAGACGAAGTTCTCCGTAAGCTGTTGGATTATAAGTCTTGGGAGTTACAACAAATGACGTAGGTTCCTTCCGAGTGGCACTGGGCTTTAGCTAGAAGAAGAGACACAGCCTCCTCCATGGGACAGGAAAGATTAACGTCCGAAGTAGTCTGACCAGGAAGTACGTCGAGTTTGAAACCGATACAAAGAGAACACAACTCAAACACAATCTGGCGGCATAGACATTCTTTGCTCGTGACAGACCAAGAACACGAATAAAAATAAAAAATACGCGGAAGAAAGGAGACTGGATCTGCGTCCAGTCTCTCAGAATGTATCTTCTTCTTTTCCCCAATCATTTGACTACTTGCGACCTCTAAATCGTCTTTTCAGAGATTGCTTTGTAACCCTCTTACATTTACCTCCACGTTTGTAATTTCACGACATCTTTATCTAAAACACAAGTCTTCCCTCTTAACTGCGGATGCTGAATTATAAGGTTCGTGCAAGATTTTAAGTTCTGTTACACCCGGTAACGATATTACATTTACATTTATTTTTTATTTAGTGTTCTGTCTGACGACAGGTCCAAATGAACAGGATCCTTCCATCCTTTTCTCGGACTGGGACCTGTTCATATACGTTCTTGGCAGATGATCCAGAAGTGGTTTGCCATTGCCTTCTTCTGTGTGTGAATGGAGTAATTGTTGGGATGCCACGGAGAAACCGGGGAAGAAGCCCCCGGAGGAAAACTCCGTGTTGCCTAGACCACATATGAAAGAACAATTCGTGTGAGTATTTAATACTTTCCTTAACACCCTGTTGCAACAGGCCTCTCAAATGCAATGTTTCGGAATTGCTGAAGTCTGAAAAGTGTGTGTGCAACAGCTGCGAGCCGCCTCGAATACGTCGAAACTCCTCTCATATTGGTTCCCTCTGGCGTGCAACATTATGTTTCTCTCAGTCGTAATAATTGCCAAAGTTTCCGACGTTCAGACGAATTGCTCGTAGGCCTAGGCGTATGTCCCACAGTTCCTTAACCCCTCGTCACACTTTAAAATTTCCTGTTTTGTAAACACTGCGTAACTAACCAGCTCCATGAAACAGAATGCCACCTGGCAGTTATTCAGCTAGTCAAGACGTCTCCTGGTTCACGTAAACCGACGGTTAAATATACTGTTCTAAACGCCCGTCATTAGACCCAGTCCTGAGACACTTCAATACACCTCACATCCCTACGACCCAATTAATGATAGGCCTACCCTCTCGTTTCCCTTAAAGCCTTGTTATTAAAGTTCCATGTGTCATCTTCCCCCGTGCGTGTCTCAAAGATCTCACCCTCGTTTATTTAATATCGTTAGAACGCTGGCCTTGTAATCCTGGGGTCTCGGGTTCGATTCCCGGCGGTGCTCGAATTTATAACTTGTGTTGGGCAAGGCCGTGGTTTAGGCAACACGGAGTTTTCCTCCGGGGGCTTCTTCCCCGGTTTCTCCGTGGCATCCCAACAATTACTTCATTCACACACAGAAGAAGGCAATGGCAAACCACTTCTGGATCATCTGCCAAGAACGTATATGAACAGGTCCCAGTCCGAGAAAAGGATGAAGGATCCCGTTCATATGGACCTGTCGTCAGACAGAACACTAAATTAGAACGCTGGCCTTTGAACAAGGAACAAGGATTATGAAGACTCTACTCAATATCGTGCACTTTTTCGAAATTTCTCTTACTGTAGCCCGGGCTTACAGGTCTTCTGCAGATATAGAATATCGATTAAGGTATATAGGCCTATCTTTTTAAGAATTATCTTCGTATAAAGCTAATGAATGACAGTTAATGAGTAATTAGGTGGGTTAGATGGAGAGGTAATGAGCCAATGTGGGTGCCAGCGGATTAATCAAACTTTTTATTGATGCACTAAGGTAATGTCTCATTACAATTCACACGTTCGCGTCGGGGAACTTGCTGAATATCACTGGTCTGACAGCAGAGCTTCTGGAAACGCAGAGAAGCCTGGCAACTATACTAGTTGGCGATGATTGCGTCATCAGTAAGCATGATGCCGCTTGTAAATTTATGTCAACTGAAATCCAGACCTTCATGACACTGTCATTACGCATATAATGTCAACTGTGAAATAAATCATTCAGACATCTCTGTAATTAGGAACCAGTAGCAAGTGCGCAAACTCAGAACTATTACCATCATCGTCTAATAAGTATCAGGCTGTCGCCTGTTCCGATATCTCCAGCTCTTTCCTGGTCATTTCGGTTCCCTCCTCCCCTCATGACCATACTTCGGGGCTTCTTTTGGGAAATTTGAGTCCGCCATCTTTTGTCATTTCCAAATTTCTTCATTTAACATATCACGGCTTTTATAATTTTTAGATCTACATCTTATCTTTAGACAATATTTGGGAGCCGTCTGATGCGAAGGTTGGAGGTTTCTTACGTGTCACACCAAAACTTCCGTCACTGAAGACAGTTTTCTGCAACCGTAGAAATCGAATTATAATAGTGCCCATTCGTTTCGTATGAGTTCATAACTTTAACAATATGCTGGTGCCATCTCTTCTGATGCTGTGAAGTCAGTAGCATCAAAGTTTCTCTCCCGAGAGATTTTGCCTCATAAAAGCACGGCCATAAAAAAACTTTTTATCCAGTTCCTGAAACGGCCCTCCGAGACTTGTACAGAATCAGCCCTCTGTGTCTTCAAATAATCTTTTAAGACTGCAATCCATTTTGGTTATCATCTTTTCCTCGATGGCCCTCACCAATATTGTTCTCGGCGGAAAGCGGGAAGTTTCTTTTCGTCGTCGAATCACATTCAGCTGTCAGTATATTATTCTGAGTGTGTTAATGCCGTTATTCATATGACACGACATTACGACAAAACTAGAGATGAAAAAGTCCCGGAAATGGCGAATCGTGGTAAGAAATTGGGAAGGAAATTGGATAAACACACAGAAACGAGGGGGAAACAAACACTTCATTCTCAGCAATAAAAATGTAAAAGTATTCAAGTACAGACTGTTTCACGGCACCAGTTTAAGAGCGTCTTCTGTCCACAAAAGAAAAACTAAGACTCTGCATATAATGAATTATAAATCCGTCCATCTCAAAGTGCTTATTTGCAAATCGGTGATTCCTACGTTATAGATAATTGTTTTTACAACAACAAATTACTATCACCGTGTATTTTAAAATACATTCTATATGTATTTACATTACTTGTTAATGGATTTTTGTGTATGCTAATGTAGATCATTATTCATATAGGATTCATTACAGTGCGGAAATTCTTTCTACATCTCAGAATTTTATTCATAATGGTAACGTAAGGTTTACAAGTCCTTTAAAGCTGTTGCTGATTAAGAGCGCTGTTAAAAGTGATGTTAACAAAACATAAACAGTTCTTGAGGTAATATTGTTGCGTCATATTGTGATGATTATAATTGTTGTTTATTTTAACCGTCTAATCACAATAAAATATTTTATTAAATATTAAAATATTATATTAAATTATTATTACTATAATTAACATTTAATATTTAAAATATATTAAAATATATATTAAAATGATGCTCTTTCTATCGAAATGTTCGATTTACAATTAGAGCATCATTAAATGTTAATTTTAGTAATAATAATTTAATATAATATTTTAATATTTAATAAAATATTTTATCGTGATTAGACGGTTAAAATAAACAATTATAAACAGTTCTGTTTACTTCTCACAAATTCGAATAACGAAGCCTGGTACAATGTATGACGCGTTTATATCCACCAATTTAGTATTATAACGCAATAGCATATATAACGAATGCGAAAATTACATTTGTGGCACGACTAAACATATGGACTGTAAGACACAATTGAACTGACAATGTCGTTAGCACGTCTTACAGAAGCCTGCAACGTGCAAAACGTGTCGGGTACTGCAGTCGACATTTTCAGAGTTGATATAATGATATTAGGGGGTATCTACCTCAAGTAAATGGTAACCCAGAACCTTCAACGAAACATGAGCGAAAGGACCACAACATAACTGCTTAAGAGACAGAAGCGTTTGATGCAATAGTGACACAAAGAGCAATTATGTGAAAGGAAGACAATGTACCCGGCATCTGGCAGCCGAAAGACGCTCAGTTCAAAGAGATATCAGAATCCAGGGCAGTTGAATTGATAGATAAATCAGGAAAAAGCAAGGAAAGTCCAGCTGTTCAGTAGGAAAAAGGAATTTTCGTTGACTGAATGCAAGAGAGTGGGAGCTGGTAGCTACGAGACAGAAGGTTTAAAATGTCGGCGTCCTGACAGCAGATATAGGATGGAAAGCAAGGACATAGTTCTATGAACAGCTGATTTTGACATAGGAACCACAGGAACAGTGAGAAAACTGACGTCAATTATGTCAATGCCGAGATGACAGGACAAGCGTTTAATTAGCTGATAGCTGTAATTTAATTTAAGTGAGAGCTGTAAACTTTCTGTGTGAATTAAAACGTTAACGCTGAAATGTTAAGCGATGTAATGTGTGAGAAAACTATATGACATAAATAACAATCATGACTGATTGTAAAATTGCTGTCTAATTAACTAAATGGAGGCAAAAATTAACTGAATGTAATGTTTTATCGCGCACTGTCGTACAGGAATGAGAGAATGTTGCAGTCTGATGGAACACGTGATACACGCCATGCGTTTTGTTTGTTCACTGTTGATGATTAAGACTGTAACTAACCTAATCTGACATTTGCCACTCGAATCCCTACGTTACACTTTCTGGCTATTTAGCGACTGTTTTATTTAAGTCACATATATTAATATCATACCGCCACGGTGGTCTAGCGGTTAGAACGCTGGCCTTGTAATCCTGGGGGGTCTCGGGTTCGATTCCCGGCGGTGCCCGAATTTATAACTTGTGTTGGGCAAGGCCGTGGTCTAGGCAACACGGAGTTTTCCTCCGTGGCATCCCAACAATTACTCCATTCACACACAGAAGAAGGCAATGGCAAACTACTTCTGGATCATCTGCCAAGAACGTATATGAACAGGTCCCAGTCCGAGAAAAGGATGGAAGGATCCTGTTCATATGGACCTGTCCTCAGACAGAACACTACAAATAAAAATAAAAATATTAATATCGACCGCGAACGTAGCTTTTGAATCCTGTTTAACTTTCACATTGTTTGAGGTTTAGTCAGCAAAAGTGTCTTCGGTTGTTTGAGTATAGTTTCCATAGTAACCTGTACATGAATTCCATCTATGAGAAGTAAAAATATTATGTGAAGTAATTAACAAAGGAAACTCGAGGGAAATAACTGAATTTTGAACTTCCTGCAACATGAATTCCTACCTTGTACAAATGGATTTCGACAGATTCTGTCCTCTACAAAACTTGCTGCCAGAACAAAGGCACAACATGTACAATCATTATAACTGTTAAGCATTAAGCGAGTTCATAGCAGAGTTTGCTAAGGACCCTCTACGACAAACATAGTTCATACCACGGACGTTTTTTTAAAAAATATCGTAAACAACACAACAACATTAATAATCTGATACTACAAGACGCTAGTAGTTCTGTCGTTAAACAGTCTACGAATCAATAAACCAATTAACTGTACTATTTAAGACCAAGTATAAGGATTCATTGTAAGACTAAAATGATAATGAACAGATTTTACAAGACGTAGGCGTCTTCATTATCTGTGCACTCGTCTGTATTGTCTCAGATATGTAGTAAACCGTGAATTTAATTACAAACCATGATCAGACAGCCACGACTAGAATGATTTCGAACTAAAGAGATGGGTTACAAGGGTGGTAAATATCAGAATAGTAAAATTTGAGTGATTAAGTAACCACGCAGTTTCGTAAATATTATTCCACAGCTGATCTTCTAATATATATATGAAAGTAAAGTTGTCCCACTATACGCCATGTAGGCG
This sequence comes from Zootermopsis nevadensis, assembly GCF_000696155.1. The sequence continues at coordinate 47,346 of NW_019060248.1, forward strand.
TTTGGGGTGAGTGGAGGTATAGCTCCTCTCTTCCTTGACCTCGGCACTAGATGGGGGTGAGTGGTCAGCATCACGCCCCGGCCGGCTTTACCCCCGGGAAAGGACCCCGGTACCCATTGTAGAGGAGGCTGGGTGGGCCCCAGAGCCGGTCTGGACGCAGAGGCTAGAGGAAAAATCCTCTACCCCCGTCGGGGATCGAACCCCGGTCGTCCGGCCCGTAACTAATCACTATACTGACTGAGCTATCACGGCTAAACTAAGACATTTTGACTTAACTCTTTACACAAAAAAATCATAATTTATATTTTAAATTTGTTCCTGTCTCCGTTATGAACATCGGCCGTTAATGGTATTTGCTGTTTTCAGAACGAAACAGTACGCATAAGCAGACTCTGAAGACGTCATGCCGAGCTAACAGTCAGGGCTAGCAAAATTATTACTGAGCTCTACGCCCATTTCCCCCTTCATTATAGTCAGTTGTTTCTCAGAATAAAATGAAAGTAACCAGAACTGCGTTTTCCTCTCCCATTTCTCGTGGCTTTCATTTAGTTTAAATAAATTTATTGTACGACGCCTAATCTACGTATAATTTGAATCCGCAAATTCTACAGCGCGCTGCCCCAAAGTTTACTTAATCGTGTTCTCGACTGCACTCGCGTTACTAAATTCCAATATTCTTTGTTAAATCAGAGTTACAGACGCCACTGGAGGAAGAATGGATTTCTGAATCTCATATTAAATTGCCGTTGCTACGGTCGGATCTTCTCCATTTGCCATAAACTGCCATACAGCGCTGTGTTTGTAGAAGAAAGAGCCGGGGACCCCAGACCACATTTCCAGTTTGTACACTAAAGATGAAATCCATTAGCCCGCTTGGGATGTGGTTCGTTCTCCCAGCACTCAGCAAGCAAGCAGTCATTGCGTCCTCCTCGGATAAAACGCTCTGCTCGACCACAACACAGCTATTCAGTCGCGGAATGAATCATCTCATTGATTTAAGAACCCGTGCTGTTAAGCCTGTAGACTACTTTGCAGGCTGCAGCCGTGCGGGATACTGGAAATATATGCGAGTCGTAAGAAATAATTTACGTACCAAGAGTCTGGATCTGTAACATGACTCCGTTTTCCCATTACTGTGTAACGCAGCGACGGTCCTCAAAGCTCCGTGTTACTGACGAGAAGAACGCATGAGAATTACAAAGATCTGATTAAAAACTGGGTACACAGCATCTGTATCCAACGTAGAAACAAGCAATCTCTTGACAGAACATTTCGTTTGGCTTATTTTCAACTGTTCTCCGGACTTTCACTTTCTTGAAAAAACGACCTACGGACCAGTGAATGTGTACATGTGTCTGTCTGTCTATCTTGTGTCTAGATTTTCGGTATAGGTGATCGTGCTGCCATCCATCGATGGTATTCCAAATACATTTTCGGTCATGAACAGATTAACAGGTTTTAAGTATGCAGATGGCACCATATGAGTTCCAAATAAATTTTCGGTCATGAACAGATTAACAGCTTTTAAGTATGCAGATGGCACCATATGAGCCTAGTCCAAAATACTGGACTATTATTTTATACAATTGTTAACCCCAACGCTATGAATGTTAAGATTCGTCAGATGGAATAATTATGCGGCCAAAATCCATCATCCATCGCGAAGTTTTCTAATCTCGTCAGTCTTCCCTTGTAACAACTGAGAACCCATAGCATCCTATTGCCTTATATGGGTGTGAAAACTGATATCACCTCTTTAATAAAGATCATAGAGTGTCGAAGTTTGAAAACAAACTGCTTTGACGGATATTTAGACCTTTTTAATAGGAATCAGCAAGAAGATGGCGGAAGTTAGACGATAAGTATATAGCAATCTGTGCTCATTGCATTTTCTTTCTGAGCTGATGAGCTAGGCACTGTTTTTAAAATTTGTAGTTCCGGTTTAAGATATAAATGCACCACCGAGTCCTAAGACAGAATGTGAGAGTGTGAACCGGACAGAGGTTTCTGTGAATTTGGTAAAGAACATTTTGGGTTCCACAGGACACAGAAATATCTGAGCAACTGATAAACTGTCAAATCATGAAGAATCCCCTGCGATATAGAATCAATTTTATAGTTACTCCACTTTTGCGTGAAGCCTTCATGTAATTACCTCCAAATTTTCCTTTGTGCGCCCTAATTCATTGTGAACAAACCAGGGTTTGCTCAATTTATATTGTCAGCGAACTATTGTCAGTGACTTCTCTCTCTCTCTATGAAGCCAAGCCAATCTTACGTTGTTAATATTGAACCCCCATTACCAGAGAATAGCTACCTGGCTCGTCCGTTTGCATTCAGTGACGCAGAGACGGGAATAATGCTGCCTTTCGGTCGGCAACTGAAGTGATAATATAAGAAGTAATACAACGTAGCGAGAACTATCGGACGTATTCCTTTCAGATACCAGCTTTACCGCCCGCAGAGAAAAGCCACCGATGCGTAATAATGCGCTTATATCAGATACGCTACCACAAGAAAAAATGTCATACTGTTACGCTCACTGTGAGAAATGTAAGTACAATTACTTAACAACCTCTTAGACTTATTATTAAGTGTTCTGTCTGAGGACAGGTCCATATGAATAGGATCCTTCCATCCTTTTCTCGGACTGGGACCTGTTCATATACGTTCTTGGCAGATGATCCAGAAGTGGTTTGCCATTGCCTTCTTCTGTGTGTGAATGGATGCCACGGAGAAACCCCCCCCAAGGTATGACGTTGGCGAAACGCACGGTTGGGTACCGACTACTGTACATTTGTTTTTAACTGTATACTTGTGTCGATGGTAAAACTTGGTGTGGTATTTTTACAACAGCAAGTGTCCTGAAATTTTTTTATTTTTATTTTTAGTGTTCTGTCTGACGACAGGTCCATATTAACAGGGTCCTTCCATCCTTTTCTCGGACTGGGATCTGTTCATATACGTTCTTGGCAGATTATCCAGAAGTGGTTTGCCATTGCCTTCTTCTGTGTGTGAATGGAGTAATTGTTGGGATGCCACGGAGGAAAACTCCGTGTTGCCTAGACCACGGCCTTGCCCAACACAAGTTACAAGTTAGATTAATTCCATTTCTAGTTCATGGCAAAAACATTTCAAATGTAAGGATAGTTGACTTAGGATATGTTAAGCTAGGTTAGATTGGAATAAGTTAGGTTAGGTTACGTTACGTTACGTTTGCTAACGTTAGGTTAGTTTAGCGCATTGGTAGAGCCTAGAGTCGGACGGTGTACTAGCAGGCGATGTTAGTATTGATGTTTGCTAGCAATTATCTCTACAGTTGTTGATTTCTGCCTCTGTTGGTGATAAGGTGAACATTTTGTATATTCAGACAATGTAACTACCGAAATTATAATTAACTCCATGGTACGGTACATGTCCTTTCTTCAGACATTTATTAACACCTACCAAGTCATCAAACGCGTCTCTTTCTCTCTCACATAGCATTTAAAACAATTTCACACCATAACACATAATTTCTCTAGCTTTCATAAAATATCATCCCCAGTTTATGCAACTCTGCGTGTTGTTTCGCAACGATACGTTGGCTACTCTAAATATTATAGCGCTTTAGGTATACGTCT
>NW_019060248.1:51939-80262 GCF_000696155.1 Zootermopsis nevadensis
TTTTTTTTTTTCAATGTATATCAGTGTATAGGATTAAAATTAATATTTTCGGTGGATATTCAGTGTAATGGAAACTGTTCAGATGTGATCGTGTTAAAAGTTCTTCAGCACGTGTTTCGTGTTAATATATATACGAGGTGCGATCGGAAAGTTTCAAGACTGTGTCAATAGAGGGCGAACCGGATGTAGTACGAGCTTCTGCCGCTAGGGGGTGCGGCCTACATTCATAGTGAATCAGTGTGCCAGCCGGCATCATCGAATTAGCATTTGTTTCTTAGTTACGGGCGTTTTGGTAAATTGAAAATTCAGCTAAAGGGAAGGAGATTTGAGACGATAGAAGAGATTGAGGCAGAATCGCAGATGGTGCTTGACAGGCTGACAAAGAAAGATTTCCAGGGATGCTTCCAGGCTTGGCAGCGGCGCTGGGATCGTTGTGTTCACTCCCAGGGGAACTACTTCGAGGGTGATGGATGAATTTAATACCTGAGATAAGTGTACGGGTTTTTATAGGCGCAGTCTTGAAACTTTCCGATCGCACCTCGTACATAATCAGTTGTGCTTCGTAACGCATGCGTCATGACGATTCCACACCAGAATACTCATAGCACATGGGGTTATTATAGCGCACGGCTCATTGATAAGCCAGTGCAAAGTGCAGAGGTCGCAAACTGTTCTTCAAGCACAATTGTGCGGGCCACGACGCCCATCGACGTACATTTCCATTCCCGAACGCAGGAACGCGCATGTCCTCTGGTTATTTTTGCGACACCACAGACAAGCAAAACGAAAGGCATTGGAGTGAGTACGAAAACTTTGTCATCTCCACATTTTTGCTTTAAATAAACCTTAACGCCCGCCTCTGAGAATATTCGTGTTGTTGAATACTTTGATCTGAATGGTTTTAATAAAACGTAGATGAGCCTCGTGGCAGCATATCAACTCGCTACGTTTTATTCTGTGCCAGAATAATTTCAATTAAACACGTATAATAATCCAATACATCATCAGGCTGGATCTTTCCACTTTCCAAGTAAAATCCATTTGAGATAAATGCAAAGTGCACTCTCTTCAATTGCCACTGAATACAGAGTAGCGTCAGGTTATTATTATTTAGTGTTCTGTCTGAGGACAGGTCCATATGAACCGGATCCTTCCATCCTTTTCTCGGACTGGGACCTGTTCATATACGTTCTTGGCAGATGATCCAGAAGTGGTTTGCCATTGCCTTCTTCTGTGTGTGAATGGAGTAATTATTGGGATGCCACGGAGGAAAACTCCGTGTTGCCTAGACCACGGCATTGCCCAACACAAGTTATAAATTCGAACCCGACACCCCAGGATTACAAGGCCCGCGTTCTAACCGCTAGACCACCTCATCTTATTATTATTTAGTGTTCTGTCTGACGACAGGTCCATATGAACAGGATCCTTCCATCCTTTTCTCGGACTGGGACCTGTTCATACACGTTCTTGGCAGATGATCCAGAAGAGGTTTGCCATTGCCTTCTTCTGTGTGAATGGAGTAATTGTTGGGACGCCACGGAGGAAAACTCCGTGTTGCCTAGACCACGGCCTTGCCCAACACAAGTTATAAATTCGGGCACCGCCGGGAATCGAACCCGAGACCCCAGGATTACAAGGGTATGTATGTATGTATATAGTATATACTGATCAATTTGTGACGATGATGATGAAGACAGTCTGATCGTTTTCGTATCGCCGCGGAAAATGCCCACAGAAAACTTTAGGAATCAGATGAAACTTCAAAATTAGGCTCAAAATGATTTTGCACAGTGATAAACATAAATGTCGTCATATTAACCCCTTGAGCCAAAGTTTTTTTTAAAAAAAATTTAATAACTAATAACGCAGTGCGGCTTCTTTTTCGAAACATTTCTTCCCCGTCTTTGGCCTCCGTCTTTTCCAACAGACCCACAAAATTATTCGAGGATAGTCAACATATAAATGGCAGTTACATAACGATATTGTAACCAACTACAAATTTGAAACTGACCCCTAACAAAATGAGGACAGATGTAATTTTGCCAGAGAAGTGCCATAAAGCATTACTCGAGGGGAGGCCTTAATTCAGTCTTTACAGCAAATAAAACACAACACTTTCCAATTACAAAGATAAACTTGTCAATTCTGCGTAGTGGAATAATTATTCCACGCTGTCTATTTTCACAATCATACAAAATCCGCAAATACCGTGTAAAATCCATGGTTACTGGTTATGAAAGCAGGTGGTACACAGTGTTACCACTAGGCTTTATAGAACAGTAATTAATCAGTTATCGTCATAACAACATATTCAGTCCGGCTGCCATGTCATTTCTATATTTTCTGGAATCTTGTGCCCATAAAATTTAAATATTTTCTAATTCTATCAAAATAAAAAATTCTTCTTGGTCTTTCATTGAGAAGAGCTACATTCTTTGCCTATAAGAAATGGGAACTGTTCCAATATGGATACTTCTGAAGACACTGCATTGCTAATACGGATTGTCCAGCGACTTTACTTCTATAACTCATGAGATGATAATGTTGCGTCATATTGTGATTATTATAATTGTTTAATTTTAACCGTCTAATCACAATAAAATATTTTATTAAATATTAAAATATTAAATAGTAAATATTAATTTATATGTTTATAATTGTTTAATTTTAACCGTGTAATCACAATAAAATATTTTATTAAATATTAAAATATTAAATATTAAATTAATATTTAATATTTTAATATTATTATTAATATTAAATATTAAAATATTAAATATTAATTTAATATTTTAATATTTAATAAAATATTTTATTGTGATTAGACGGTTAAAATTAAACAATTATAAACAATTCTATAACTCAATATATTCCTCAGGTCGTTCCCCTGTCATAAACGTCAGACGTTCATGGGTCCGAATCTTAGTGATTAGAGCCATGGATATCAACTGAAGAGAATCTGAACGGCACAAGACACGATTATAGACGTACTTCCAGCGTGACGGATCACCAAATTTCAGCAGTCGCATGACGGAATACCTGAAAAAGCAGTTTGATGACCGACGAACTGGCCATGGTGGTCGGAAGAATTGACCACCGCGGTCACCTGACCTCATTCTACTAGATTTCTTTGAATGAGATTAAATGAAAACAGACAGAACAGAACTACTTTCTCGAATCTTGACTCTGAAAGATGCATAAGATACATGATATATGTAATATTCAGATCATCTTGAATTAAAATGTTCATAGTTTCAAAACCGTTTGCAAACTGGACCGATGATCATACAAAATTTCTAAGCGAAGATGTCAGGGATACAATCTTGAAGTTCTGATTTCAAGCCGCTGGACATTCTGCATATAGAAACTCCCCCGAAAGCAAACAATCCTCGCCTGTGTAATAGTTTATAGTTCTTGGTACGTGAAGAATGTTCTCAATTTAAGATCAGCCTCTGCGAAATTAAGCTATCGCTGATGGCATGCTGTTGCTGGAATTTCTTAGACCCACAGCCCTGTGTTTGTCGGAATACTCTGAGCAGTATAAATGGAGTCACGGCATTCTGCACTAAACAGCGCTACTTAGCCACTGTTAGATTTTAAATCAATTTGGACCGTAACTTCTCTACCCATGAATCATCATGCAATCATGCTACAAATTTCTCATGTCAATAACAGTATTGTAAGATTTTATTAACAGTGTACAGATGTAATATAATTACAGAGTTATCAACATAATCGTTCTTAGTCTTCCAAGAATATTTTCGTGGTTCAGACTCGTAGATATTCCACCCTGAGCATTTCCTTCGAAATTTTATTGAAAATACAGTCATAACTGTCTTCTACCCAGGTAGTATTTGAATTTCTGGTAGACGTGTAAATACGTCGTGTTCGTGTTTGAATTTCCTGGTTTTCGTTTCATCGGGTTTTAGCTTTGTTTTATTATGACAATATCGAGACGAATCATTACTAGGCTTGTTAAAACGGTGTATATATTTAATCATCTCACACTCGCGTGCTAGATGCCCCCAACATCTCAGTCTTTTCATTTGATCACCCTAAGAATATATAGCGAGTATTACAAATTTCAAAACTCCTCATTAAGCAACTTTATCCAGAGTCCTCTTAGATAATTTCTTCTAGGGAAGAAATATGTTCCTCACTGCTATATTCTAAAATGCCCTTAATTTGCGTTCTTTCCTTAATGTAAGAGGCCAAGTTCCATAGCCATACAAGAGCACGGTCAAAATAAAATTTATTTATACTTTAATCGTTTAACATTTGCCGGTAACATTAATTAAAGTTTTGTTTTGTGACGATGTGTTCAGTTGCATTTAGAAACTTCTACTTGGTCATGCAGATCGTGGACCAACGTTTGAAAGCCCCTCATAATCCCGTAAGCTTAGAACCGAGATAAGAGCATCTATTGTTCCTTTTGTGTGTGTGTAGTTTCGGCGACAGACTATGAAAATATCGCCAATGCTAGACCCTGAAGGCGCACTTAATTCTCCCTATAATGAAGCATACAACACGAAGACTTTAGTACAACGGATTTTCAAAATGTCGTATATTCTCTCCAGACAAAGAATTTGTTTCCAAGACTTTGTTTACATTCTCAAAGATAATAGGAACTCCCGCCTGTCCTTCACTCAGTCCCAGAGACACAGCATGGTCCTTCCAGTTTGCCGATAGATCGAACGTCTTTTGGCCACATCCACACAAGCTTCAGTTTGTTTGTTTGTTTGTTTTAATTAATGCCCTTGTGCCTTGGATTGTGTAACTGGCAAATGCCACTGCTCAGAAGTTAGACCCACACAACACCCTCGATAACAACTCGTAAATTTGTTATATATAGATACACGTATTGGTGGTAGGAGTTTTTTTATTTTGGCAACAGCGACATTCTTTTATTTTGGCCTCTATCCCCGACGTTTTTTCCGTCATCTTCACAGACTTGCACTCGGCAACACAACGCTCAGATCCGACCAGCACATCACATTGAATTCGCAATATTACTGTAAGTACGATATTTTTCTGTTTACGTGCCTGTTCAACTTACAGCCAAGAGCTCAGTACATAATAGAGATAACTACAATTACGTGCACGCTATTTAAACAGTATTTGGATACTTGAGTCCTACCTCCGGGAAGACTGTCTCAACACCGTTCAGCAAAAGAGTAGAAGCGACGAGAAAATTTTGGGGCTGAAAGTGAGGGACACTATAATTCTGAGGGAAGAAATCTGCTTATCGGTAACTGTTGTAATTGTAATTTCGAAGGTTATGTAAGTAGAATAAAAATTTTCTTGGATATTATCCATCGTCTAGTAAATATAAAACGTAAAAACGACGTTTCGGAGATGGGACTCTATCTCCCGTCTTCAGGTTCCTACACAGTTGGGCCCACTAGATAGAGCTAATCCCTATCTCCGGACCTTTGTTGGATATTATCCATCGTCTAGTAAATATAAAACGTAAAAACGACGTTTCGGAGATGGGACTCTATCTCCGTCTTCAGGTTCCTACACAGTTGGGCCCACTAGATAGAGCTAATCCCTATCTCCGGACCTTTCTTGGATATTATCCATCGTCTAGTAAATATAAAACGTAAAACGACGTTTCGGAGATGGGACTCTATCTCCGTCTTCAGGTTCCTACACAGTTGGGCCAACTAGATAGAGCTAATCCCTATCTCCAGAGATCGGGATCCCATCTCCGAAACGTCGTTTTACGTTTCATATTTACTAGACGATGGATAATATCCAAGAAATTTTTTATTCAAGGTCCGGAGATAGGGATTAGAAGTAATTTAGTGGCCTCCATAGGGGTGTACATTCTGATAAAATTCAAATCGGGAGGGCTGCATAAGAAGAAATCGGCAACACAAAAGCTCTCACAGGTTTCCATAACTTGAGTGCCATAAACTTTATCCTTAAGTTTCAGCCGCTGGATTCCAAAGATTATCTAAATAATATTTACAAATTCAGTCCGTACCGCAAAGAAAACACCACATGTCCCCGTTACAAAGATCTACTTGTTAACGATGCTTAAATATTTAAAATCAACTTGTGGTTGTTTACGACTTCAATTTTACAAATTCAGTAAAAACTAGAAATTAAATGGTGGACTTCAGTAGACTTATAAAATTGAGCATATGACCCACGAGTTTAATTTTTTGTCTCTGAAATAATTGTATACACAAAGATTTAAGCAACGGTACACCACACACGAATATAATCGCTTGACAAGTTAATTTATGGCGACTGAGAGTGACAAGTTTTGTGAAAAACATTGGAATGTTATTTTAAGCAGATTTAACTTCAGTGGCGTGTACTGTAAGATGTCAGCGAACTTTCCTGTTTTAGTCAGTTCGTTGTGAAGTGTTATAGTTGAATTATATTGTGTATTTCAGAGAGCATGAAATTAGAGGAATCAGTTACTCCATGATGAGAGACAAAGAAACGCATTAGTTCTACAATATGAAGTGTATGTGAAAGTAAACATCAATAATTTAACGCCACTAGACTTATTCTGAATGTAGGTTCAACCACACTGCTATGCGATGATAATGTTATTTGTGTGACGTCACGCAATAGAATAATACGGCATCCAAATTGCGACGCTTATGTCGGAGTTCAACTGCTTTCACCAAAGAGAGTGATATTTAGACAGCTAAAACAATGTTTACTTCCCAGTGGTAATTTTTTTAATGGTGTGTTTAGATTTTAATTAACAAGACTTGATTCGTTACGAATTACAATACAATACAATGTGAGAGGACGGAAGTTTGTTGAATATATTAATAGAATTTTTGCTGTTGTGGAAACTGGCAGTATGTCCACAGTGTTAACTAAAGAACAATATAAATTATAACAACAATTGTTAATTTCTCAAATGTTTGTATCTCTCCGTTCACACACGTTCACTCCCTTGGGATACAAACGGTCTACATTTTCTAAGTAACATTTTTCTTATTTAAATGTCTCATTATATTTTATGCTAACTTTCTCCAAATATTCTAAAAAGTAACGTTACAAGGATAATCGAATTATAAATTATTTTCCTTGCGTTTTTTTAATATTTACCGAATCGAAAACTGTTTATTATGAGAATAGTAAATCTTCGAAGTATTACCTTTGTGTGTTGTAATTCTACGAGTGACAAAATGTATTATTTAGAACTTAAGATGGAAAGCAATGTTGGTTCTTACTTAAGCACAGACAGGAAGACATGTGAGGTAGTAGAGGTGAGTAGTCATCCGACATGTACCCAAAGGAAGAGGCCTGGGACCCACCGGATAGTAGGCTGTTTCGACCCCAGAGCTGACTAGACACAGTGGCAAACAGAAATATTTTCTATATGAGATTCGAAGATCTCGTGGCTATTATAATAATGACGTTGATCTTCTGGTTGCAAAGCCAGAAGACCCCAGGTAGATGACAGCGTTTCGTATGAAAATTCTGCAACCAGCCCTCAATATGACTCTCAAACGTTACTACCTGCCTAGAAGTGTACATGGCGTTACAAACCAAAAGGCCAAACAATTACATAAATATTTTGGAATCAAAACCGGTTGTCCAGCCCTAGGTCACCGAATAATTCCAGCTCTTTGAAGCTTTGATATGCTTTGAAGCTTTGATATGCTATTTCGTTGTCCAGTACACACCCAAAACCTTCAACATAGACTCCCATTATAAAATTTCACAAAAGATGAAAAAAGCTGACAACAAGATACTAACCCCTTCCCCCCGGGAAAAAATCTTGAAGGCTCTTGAAAATGCGTACACGCATATGAATGCTAGTCACTTTTGAATTCCGCTTTAAGCAGGTTGCTCGTGTTTGCAATCATGAGGACTGCTGTTCTGTGCGGATGTCTGCTGAGTCTTCTGTTGCTGAACAGCGGCATAACAAGTGAGTCCACATGCTCTCGTCACCCGGCCACCATCTTCAAGCTCGCCATCACGAGTTTCCGCAACAAGACAGGTCACTGGACGGCTCAGGTTAGTGAAATATCAGTAAACTTCTACCACACTAGACGGGGCAACAACCCAGAAGACAGCCATCTTCACGTGCTCTTCTTAACCACAAGAGAACTGGAGGAACTTTGAACTGAAACGGAGTATTTGGAAGAACAGCTCCCTATATAAAGAAATAAAGTGTTTGGACTCGAGTAAGGAATTTAAGATCGCAAGTTCCCTAACCATATACTGAAATATGTTACGACTGGACTACGTTAACACTGATTACGAGGTCAAAACAGGTAACATTTAGTGTAGTCTTCAACTAGTGATGGAATATGACGAAATATGGTCTCCCGTACCACTGCACGTGTTTATACTGTCCACAGATCACGAGAAAATCCCTGCAAGGGGAAGTTGTTTCTGGTGCGGTGCGGGGGGAATGTTTACTGCCTGATGGACTAGAGGGCTGCTATTGGTGGGAAGTGTGATACGTCAGAGTTTTACGCTACTACACAGACTGAAAACATCAAGCAGTTAAGAGTAGCGTGTAGTGAGCGCACTTTTAATGTGTTCTGTGGGTGTTACGATAATATTCTAGATTAAATCGCTGTGCCGCTGTGAGGTAATCTTAAAGCTGTACACATCACAACACATGAAAGCCTGTCGTCTGTTGTTCGTTCAGTGGTTGTGGAACGAATGCTTTTAGGATGGATCGTCACTCACCGCGAAATCTTGCGCATGCGCGTATATCGAATTCCTAGCAGGGATTTTCTCCTGGTCTGTGAACTGTACTTGTATCGTAATACGCATTTAGATGTAGTTACAGCTGGAACACAAAGGGTCGTAATACGCATTTGGATGTAGTTACAGCTGGAACACAAAGGGAACGAGGACGGTGAGGTGACCCGAGAAGTAGACTTCGACCAGACAGTCACTCCCCACTGCGACGGTACGGAAACCGTCTTCATTGTGGCTACCATCACAAGTACGTCGTCACTTCTTCGATTTTCGAGTGGTTTAGAGCGGGGGCACCTAAAACGAGCGGGCGAACGACGCCACCGGAAGGGGGTGACGCGTAGGAGACGTATTCTGCGATCTCAAAGAACGTGAGCGACAGCTTCAAATGCGCAGACACTGTTCATCAAACGTGTTCTCACATCATGATATATTCAAGTTCTAAAAATTTTCCCACAATATTATTTAATTCTTTCCGCTGTCTCCTTAAACAGTTTCATCTACAGGATGTCACTATTAGTCTCAATGACACTGTCCACCTAGACTGATTACCTGCTCAGTCACTGTTTTCGTAGTCTCAACCCTATCCATCACTTCTCAGTTCTTTCAAGTGTTCGCATGGCGCTAACCATTTATACTTTCCCTTTCTTAAAGGAAAGTTAATCCATCTGTTCACCAAGACCTTTCTCTTCTACGGGGGTTTAGATACACATGGTTAGACAGCAGACACAAATTACTGTGAAACATTCGTTAAATATTTTACAGCTCCCAACTTCGTAAAATTTTGTAAACACATAAATTCCCTTTCAGCATGTCACACTGAGAAGGAAAACGATTTTCTGTTAGACACTGCATCATCTGATCTTTGTGGAGTTAGCAGAAGAGACTTTCTTTAGTAAAATACTGTGGTACGACGCATTTAATTATTTTTCTGAAGAAGTGTAATTAATTTCTCTGTTAGTAGGATTTGAGGTTTTCACAGCGGCGAGCATGGAGATGGCTCTCTTATGGGTTGTAACGCCGTGTTGCCTGGTACATGGTTTCAGAGGCTCTCTCTGCCTCATCGCCCTAATGGTGGAAACAGCAAATACCACCGAAACGTTGGTAAACTTCTACCAAACGCTTAAATCCAGAAAAGAGACATCTTCTATTTCTCTCTTGTGCACTTTTCGTCTCCTGCACATATTTCCACGGAAACAAATTGTTCGGGTCGAAGACCTTCTCTCATTCCTTATGAAATATTATTGATTTCTATCCTTACTACTCTTTAAGACTTGGCGTTACTATGTATATGATTTTTAAGCACATGAAATATTTATATCCTATTCCATATAATCTCGCAAGTATGAAATTCGTTTCTTCCATATATTTTGGCTTCCTACCAGAACTGTCATGTTACTTTTTGCCCCTCGATTTAATTTCCAATGGCCTAAGATTTTTTTATGTGGGTCTTACTTCATTCGTGAAAACAGTTCGATTCAGCAGCTTTATTTATTTAAGAGGACACAACACTCGTTTCTCGATTTCACAGAAATCATGGACCGTGTTCCTAACCGTTGCTGCATTCACTGCCTTCGCCCTTGTTTTACGTACGAACAGTAAGAAATTCGAGTTGCTACAACTGTTCTTTTGTGCGCCTGTCGAATAAGAATTGCGAATGGTCCAGTTTCATCCACATTTTCTACAGATTTCGTATAATTACAAATTATCAGCATTCTCTGACTACACATTTTCTCATTCTGCAGCTCTGATTTTGCATGAAGTACGTTGGTTAAACTTCTAAAACACTAAAATTTTTGTGAAGAAGTCTCAAAAAGAACTTTGGATTGCAGGAGGACCTACAATACCTCTGTACAGTGTCTAGTGTCCCAGTTCTTTCACGACTCACAAATGCGTTCTGACTGACGGTAAAAATGTAAAGGCTGTCATCCGCACAGTTTGAGTGCCCCCGCCCGAAATGTCAGTTGCCAACATTGCTGATGACTGACACAAAAAGAATCTGCTGTGTAAATATTCAAAAAGTTCGCAGTGAAACTGTTTATTATTTTACTCTGTTCCAATCTTCCTCAAATATAATGCCCTCTTCAAAGACCGTACTCGGATGTAATTTAAAATATATTGAAATATTTCTACACATAGCAATTTGTCAATTGAGACCATCGATGTGTAATACGCTTTTGAAAATTATTCAATGACATTTTCAAATATACAGAGATTCATCTGCAGAAAATGTATTGATTTACATTCCCAGCTACGTTCAGCTTCTTCCAAAATGCTTAACTGAAATGAAAGTCACCGAATGTACTGTACAAACGAGAAAACAAAAGCACATCACATGGGGACAAATATCGTATTCTTTCATGAAACGTTAGTGTGGTCATAGCATCTACCTTGAAATTCTGCAGAAATAATGTTACAAATCAGCACGAACAGGAACAAAATTACTTTGAATCATTTCTATATTCGTCTGTTTCTTGTGAAATTCTGTGCTATCATAAGTGTGAGAAAATAACATGGAGTAACCATTCTGCAGCCCGAGTCGATTTTCCAAGTACGAATATTGGGATTTGTGAACTTCAAACAGCAATAAACAGATGTTCTTGTGGCGCGTTGTCGTAGAACAGCTCTGGTTCGGCAGAGTAAACGAGTTATCTCAGGGGGAGGTATCACGTGGGACGTCAGACAGAGTCACTGATGGTCAGGTTACAATATGGGGACTAGTAACAAACTGGTTCAGGTGTTATTTAGATACAATCAAACCGAACAAAAATAAGACACATGCAAATGGTTAGAGATTAAGAAACGAGAAATAACTGAGGTGCATGATACCACACGCCAAACCAACCCGACGTCACTTACGGCTCACCCAATCGTTCTCTCCCTTTGCAGCAGCTCCTGAAGGCATCGCCGTTTTAAAGCCAGAACGTCGGCGAACTGTACCACCAGGTTACAAAAGACTGTCGAACTCGAACTACTTCAAGGAGTACCCAGAAGCAACAAAATGGATTGAAGCACGTGACATCTGTGAACGGGAAGGGGCCCATCTTGCCATTATAAACTCTGAAGCCGAGGGAAAATTCGTCTCGTCCCTCTGGACCAATAAATTATTCCTTTGGGCCTTCATTGGCACCCATGACCTCTATGAAGAGGGCAATTTCGTCACGATACACAGTGAGTATACGAAGTTGAACCTTTCTTACAATCGCCTCTGCGAAGGCAAGGAGAGCCAACATATGACTACCGCTTCTCATGTTCCTGGTAACTACGTGATCTGTTCCCATATGCTACACCGCCACTCAGCTCCCAGTCAATTCACAGTGGCTTCCTAGACATCCCTCCCCAACAGACATTTCCTCAGAAATATGGCAACTGTAATGAGTCCCGGAACATTTTAAAAAAAATTGCAACAGCCGATGTGGGTTGTCCCCGAAAATATATTTTCGTTTCCTGAAAATTTGTTTTTAGGATTATAAAAACAGTCAAAATCGAGGTTTGTCATTCTTAATAAAAATTTGATCAAATCTTCTTGTCCCGAAGTAAACTCTAAATACCGATCCATTTCTACGCAGAAGGGTATGAAAGGAGAGCAAGCTGTGTTGTTACTCTTTGCAACGAGTCATCGGGAATGTCTAAGAAACAACGAAGGACGATATTAAATTATTGCCGTATGAAACAGACACAGTCCCTAGATGATGATGTTTATGAAGACGATGATATTGCAGCGATGTAATACGTACCAAAATACAGTTCCTTCTGAAATCTCCTAGCCGATATAAAATTTAATCCGTATCTTAACGTCAGTTCACAAGCGTCACCACAAGTATCGTCCACATACGCACAGAACAAATGACACTTGACGTAAAATCATAAGAGTATCTCTTCAACATTGTCTTCTTGCTAAAAAAAATCATCGTCACTAAAATGCTCGAGGACACATTTTAAACGCAAGTCCTCTTTCCTCTTCGCGGTTTCATTTGTTTATCAGAAACTGACTGTACCATCAAATACAGGACAGTGACATCGTTTCAATACAAATTACAAACAATGCTGTGTAAAACCTACGACAAACGATGAAATGCTTCACAACTTGTTAATTTTAACAAAGTTACATTCGCAAACGACAAGCGGTATTTTACTTTGCTAAGGTTTAATCCCCATCTGCACAAATCATGCGTTCTTATCATCTTCTTCAACTAACATAAACTACTAACAACACAAATGATTTTGACTTAACTCTGTAGCAACATGTTCCACTCATTCAGACGTGGCCATGATATGGAATTCCGTTATAATTATAAATAAATAAAATCGTTCACTACCTCTTTGTTAAATATCGCACAGATACATGTATCAAATTTACAAACTTGTAAATGATCAATTACCACATGACTTTTATATTATGTGTCGCTTGCAAGTTCTTTCCTCCGCCATGTTAGAATTATCGGCTGCCAATAATTAAAAATTACACTAACTAACTAACTAACTAGATGGCTTACCGAACCCGAAGGTTCATCACCGAATTAACCAAAGCCCTCCACCGGACCCTGTCCTGGGCCAACAAAATCCAGTTTCCTTCAACTCCTATCTCCCATAGATCCCGCCTGAGATTATCCTCCCATCTACGTCTAGGTCTCCCCAGCGGTCTCTTCCCTTCAGGTTTCCCAACCAGTACCCGGTGCACACCTCTTGTCCCATCCATGCGCGCTACATGCCCCGCCCATCTCACTCTTCTCGACTTAATCACCCTCACAATACTGGGGGAGCAGTACAGATTAAAAATTACACATTTAGGATAAACCCCGAGGGTACAACGTCCGTACAAAATCTCATACAAATCCATTCAACAATTCTGGAGACGTATTATACGGCCAGAAAGACATTGTCAGCCCCATAATAAGTGTGGTATACCCTGTAAATGCAGACATACGTACATATGACGTTACCACAATAAAGAATATAGAGGGTGCTGTGCTCTCAAAAAGGACTCTGCTTAGTTAGTTGGAAAACATAATATTCTTCTGTTCCCAGACCAGACGCTTCAAGAAGCTGGCTACAACAGGTGGTCTCCAGGAGAACCTAATGGAGGGAGTACAGAGAATTGCGGTGTAATTTTCCAGAACGGGCTCCTAGGAAACTACTTCTGTAGTCTTCCCCTGCCCTTCTTCTGTGAATTCGAGCCTGAAGTAGTGTCGCGGTCATTTTCTTTTCGAGACGAAGCATAATTATTAATAATAACAATTAAAGTGTTCCTTACTAATCTACAGCAGCAAAGATTTGGAAGTGTGTACTGAATCCATTGCTTGCCACTCACTAAGCTATCTCGCATTTCTAATCTCTGTTCGAGATGTTGGATGTGAACATCTTCTTTCTCCCTACATGTAATACTAACTATTATATGCTTAACAGAAACATAAATTACGTCGACACAGAAATATATACATGTGTCCCAAAAATATGTATCCATTTTATTATAGTACGGAATATTAAAGATCTTAAATAATGCATCTCGGCACAACCTGTCTTTACGTATATACGATATCTTCCCAGAATTCCCGTGTGTCATGTTTCCAAGCTACGCCGCAACATGGCGTTCCATTGGTTTACAAGTAACCGAACAGCTTATCAAATCAAATGTTTCAAAACAAATACACCAAAAGTTGAACACCCCCAACCAACTCAATGCTAAAGCAAGTAACACCAAGTTTCCTACCTGCGTCACTGGACGCCGTGGCTCCCGACGGCCGTCAATAAACAACACATGGCTCATCACACAAAATTACATTACTTGGACATATTTACATACAGATTAAGCTTACCATGCTTCGTCCTTCCATACTCGACGCTCGGTTACACCAAACAAATGGAATGTTTACATCACTTTCACTCAAAATCACACGAAACTCTCGTAACGACAAGTGAACTTTTTAACCGCACAGCGACAAGGAAAGAATTACGTAGAACAAAGTCACGTTGAAAACACGACAGTTCACATCAGGCAGGGGCCAAACATTAACTAACAGGGGCTTCAGGCAGCAAGTCCTAGGGAAGCACGTGATTGGTTGAGAAGGAATGACGTCATAACGGAAGACATGTTTGTGGATCGGAAGGAAACAAAGAGAAATAATTTTGCAGTCGGCAGAATTTCTATCAAATCACGACGCGCAGTAATACATATAGTCGATATTGCTGTAGGATAATATCGGAAAGTCCATCACTGGAGGATGTTTTTGGTGACCTGGTTTGAGAGTATTTTTACCCATGGAAGGGGGAGCCTGGCTTTTCATAAAGCGTGTTACTACTGAACATTACTCAGTTCTAATATAGCAATTCTTCCTTTCGTAGAGATATTATCCCTCCAAATTATGTGATGGTAAATGATCTTGTTAAATATTTTAGGAAGACCATAGCGGAACCAAAATTTTAACGGAATTTACCATGTGAGTACCCGTTTTATTTTAAACGTGAATAGATCCCAGTTTAAGTAGGTTCGTGTGACAAAAAGTGGAGGTCAAGGTCAGTGATGAAGATATTGGGCACTGATTAAAGACACGAATGGGTTTACATATGTGGCTTGCTCGAGTGTTGGCTCTAGCGAAAGACACAGTGGCGACCAGAGAAAAACGACATATGTACTTAATGAATGCGTTTATTCTGACAGAGATGTTGCAGAAATAATTTCAAATCCGTAGAGGTTTGAGGCCTTGGTACATGACAGTCAGAGCAGTAAACTTCACGTAGTGAAGACACGTATTGTTACTTTCATAGCAGTTTCAAAAGAAAGAGCCCTTAATGCTAAATGTATCGGCGCCTACCTGCAGAATTATCTACATTTCTCGCATGCAGGAACAGTTTTTCTACAGAAACTGAAATAATCATTATCTTTTCTTTTTTTTTCCAGATACATCCCAAGTTCGTTTCGTGTAACAGATCCCTGCCACGTTGTTATGCTAAAACGTATTTTCTCTCAGCCTATTCGCTCTCCCATTCTAGAACAGCAGATAAGCCAACAGGAGGATACATTACGCTGCAAACCTGCCACATCACAGACAGAGCCCTTATCTAATATCCCGTATATTTCAGTGCCAGTTCCTCTCCACGCCATATTCTTCTTGAATTTCTTTTCCAAGTTGAGATCTGCTTGCTTTCATTTCCATCTGCTTACATCCAATTAAACACAAGGCTGAAGGCAATTCAATAATTCAGTTAACCCATATCTTAATGTGCCTGTCAATAGTTCAAAAGCCAATTACATGCATGCACTAAAATTAAAAACATAGTAAAACAGAATATAAAGCAAGAAAAAGCTTACATAAAAGTAGTTTCAATATCACGGAGAAACCATACAACGCTAGAACACAGAAAACGGGATCAGGCGAGTATAGAGAGCTCAGATCTCGCAGCGTAGCAAAGCTAGCAACTCTGTACTGGCGACTTACAGCCCCTCGACAAGGGGCTCGTGTGAAGTCATTCCGTGGCTTTGAAGAATGCAATCTTTATGGCTGCTACAGTGTGCATGCGTGTCCAAAACAGACGAGCGACTAATTTGGCCTTACGATAACATTAATAAGGATGAGGATATAAGACGTCTCCTCCTTAAATTAAGAAATGTCATATAACTAAAGCATCTTCATTTATATTTATAATCACAAAAGACATTAAAAGTTTGGTGTAACATAAATCTGCAAAATTCTATAATTTCGTTCCAGCCAATCTTGAATCAAAAGAGGATGGAAAAAAACAGCTATCAAGAGTAGAGAAAGATGAAGCAATGTGCGGGATTTGTGGCACATAGACATCAATAATGTTAAATGACAAACAGCAGATTAAAATAAAACGTAGCAAGACAAAATTTACAAATTTTTCTCGTATAATTTCTATTTCACTGGAGCCAGTGATGTAAACTTGTTCCGTAGGCCAGAGGCACACTCTACCTTTCGTCTAATCAAAACAAAACATAAAATAACTAGACCAAATAAGAGAAAATGTAATTAACAAAACGAATAAGTCCTTAGCACCTGAGAGTAAACAAAGTCGAGATGACAATAAAAATAAAATTTACTGGCCAACATAACATCCTGGTATTTTATCCACACAAAGGCCTACTCTAATTTCCTATCGTAGATGTAAACTGATCCCTCTCTTTATTTAATCATTAACACGCACGTGCTGCCATCGGCGGTATATTTGAACTACGACTGATATCCAGAGGGTTTCTCGTACCAGATATCGGCAACTAGCTATGTGCGCCCATAGAATTCTTTACTACAGTGCGTTCACTGATAAATTTGAATGCGTCACTCCTTCTATAATCCATGGCGTAACAGCCCTCTGAGAGCCAAAGCCGAGTAACTGGCTACTGGCCTCACGTTCACATGCCTAAGCAGAGGTAAACGATCATCCAACCAGATACAGAGTGGCGTGTGGTCAGTACGACGAACCCCCAGCTATTGCTAGCTTTCATGACCGGATTGCTCTACTCATTGTAGCTCCCCAATTTCCCTCCTTCTATAGTGTTATGAAAATCCCGCCACCGCGTACTATTCTAATCTAACTCGGTCCACTCCGAAACCATATTATGCAAATAGCACAATGCTTAACAGAACAGACTGAAAACTGGGACACTGCCCCCAACAGAGTCACAAGCAATGCCGTCCACCCAATCTGCTATCCAACGATGAGCAGAACACTGAGATGACCTCTCACCCTCGTCTACAGACAAGGCCTAAAGTGCGTATACGCACAGACGTAACTGTTGGACAAGGTTGACGCTGTGCTGACGTGGACACACCTGTATATTATCGAGACAAACCGGACGCATGTCGGAATTCGAATCCGTGTGCCGTGGCCGGATCCATAACGGAATGAATACACGGAAAAAGTAATTCTGCGATGAGGTTCAACAAGCCTTGTCCACAATTATCAGACGCTGTTAATTTGAGACGAATCTCATACGATCGTACAAGATACGATGGACTCTGCTGAGTTCGGTCTATTAATTCCGAAACATTCTTCGGAAGACGTATAGCCTACACATATAAAGAAATAGAAGTGGATGTCCGATTGCAGCAGCCACTCGTCTCCAGTTGTATTCTGTCTTGATCCGCTCGAAATCTGAAAACGCGGTATCGAATTCCGACAGGGATAACTTTATGACAGAGGCCGTGGTTCTGTGCTACTCCTCTGTCGATATAAAACTTGCGATGAGCTGATCAACCATCCAAGGAGCGCTACCGAGTTCTTACAACGAGATTTAATGTCCCACGGCGACGAGTATAAAGCACCCATCTCTGAAACTTCGGCGAACTTCCATCAGACTACAAGGATCAACAACCCAGGAGATAACCACCTTCCTGGTTTTAAAGATTCATGTTTCACAATGAATTCTGTATGGGAACATGTCAGACAGGCTACCACGGTCGCTGAAGGAGAAAACGTAAACGGGGTGTAATATGTAAGCCTCCGTGAAGTGTAATATTTTAGTGGCAATATCAACTATGGAATTCATGACTCAGTGTAGTGTAGCACCTGAATTATTGTCTGTATTAAACAAATATTCTTGCCAGTGCGAATTTCAAAGCTGTTGTCGAAATTGGAGCGCCTCATAGGTAATAAGCGATTTTATTTAAATGTAGCTTGTTAAATACAATACCTTTAAATGTGTTATAAGGTGGGACAGATCTCGCAGAGGTATCTTACATGTGTATGTAAAAATTATGGGAAGAACGTGAGATGCCCACTGTCCTTCAAATGTCTTTATCTGCAAGGAGAGGCTGGCTCGATATCTAAATAAATAATTATGTAATTAATTGATCCATTTGTGGGACAATGTATACTAGAATATATTTTAATTTTGTTATGTATGTTTACAAAGAGGTGTGCACCGGGTATTGGTTGGGGAGTCTGAGGGGGAGAGACCGCTGGGGAGACCTAGACGTAGATGGGAGGATAATGTCAGGCGGGATCTATGGGAGATAGGATTTGAAGGAGACTGGATTTTGTTGGCCCAGGACAGGGTCCGGTGGAGGGCTTTGGTTAATTCGGTGATGAACCTTCGGGTTCGGTAATCCATCTAGTTAGTTAGTTAGTTATGTATGTTTACAGCCTATTAAAGTATATCTTACCAGAATTGGGTGGGAAGATGTGGACTGGGTTCATTTATCTCAGGACAGGGAGTAGTAGAAGGCTCTTGTGAATAAGGTAATGAACCTTCGAGTTGTATAAAAGATGGAAGATTTAAGCAACTATTAGCTTTTTAAGAAGGTATTTGCTCTATGTGGTTTTTCAGCTAGGTACGTTTATGAGCTGCTAAATGAAAAGTTCCATCAGTTATCGCTCTAAAAACTTCCCTGATCAATCGTTTCAGAAATCCTTATCAACGTCACTTTTCAGGACCTTACATTATGTGTGCGATGTATGTTAAGCCTTAATCTGCGGTTGCGTGACATCCATATAAAACTTTGCTATAATCAGTCCATTGAAGGAGGTATCCACAATTAAGTTCGCTTTTCCTTGCAGAACATTGAGAGAGAAGACTAAAAAATGTCCACGACTGTCATTTGATCAAGAAACAGCAATGCCAGGATTCCATGCTTATACTTTAAAAAGTCACCTCTTCCTATAAAACAAATTACAATTCATAACATGCCACAAGAAGTTATAAATGAATAGATACCGGTTTTATGATGTCGAACTCACTGATGGGATTGGTTAATCTCGCTGTGGTATGACGCACACACACAACACTCTCATATTTAGAATCCAAAGGGCATTTTGATTGTGTTAAATAGCGTTGTTTTTGTCGTCTTCTAACGAAGTGATTAGCGACTCATATTTATAGGATTTACATGTCACTACGTGTACAATACAGCTATTTAAAGCAGATTGTCATATATTAAGCTCTCGCAAATAATATGACTAAAATCAAATGCAGGAATTATATTTGACTATTTTATATAGAATAAAATAAATAAATTATTCACTTTACATTTTCAAGACTGCAGTATGCGTTCCTTTAAATACATATAATATTTCAAGTGAGAGATAGCTGTTGTCCACTTTAACGATGGATTAGTGTTTCAGGAAGAACTTTGTCTATAACAATTTCTTTACCAAGTTATCGGTCATCCTTAGTTTCTAAGGAAAACTTTAGTTAGCAATGTGCATAGATTAAAAATAATATAGAGTAAATATAAAAGTTTCATCAGATAAGTAAGTTTTGATATTACTAGCTTCAATTTAAAATTCTTGGCGCCAATATAGAAATCTCTAATTTAAAATGTATTATTTTTAAAACGTAAGTTACGTTCTAAATTTTTAAACACTTTTTTGCAATTACCGATTGAGGTTTGTGACATCAAACCGTGACGACATCCCATTCAACCGAATACCGACTACCCTGACCGTAGGCTTTTGTGGTTTGCCTCAGTTACTCCAAGCAAATGACGGGGTGCATCTTTTTTTTCAGGTTTTCTAAAATCTTAATTGTTCAAAACTTGATTACGGATATGTTGCCTGAATTTCCATTACTACCACGGATTCTACTTAACTTGAAAGAATTCAAATGAAATTTCTACCTTTATGTTACACCGGATTTTTTAGTGACCTATGTAACTATAAATATGGAAACATAATGCTTAAGTTACATTTCCTTTCACTCCACCTGAGGAGAAGGCATCTTGATGACCTTTATTCTGTTGAATAAAAATTTACTTGGATATTATCCATCGTCTAGTAAATATAAAACGTAAAACGACGTTTCGGAGATGGGAGTTACATTTCCTTTCACTCCACCTGAGGAGAAGGCATCTCGATGCCCTTTATTCTGATTGATACTTTTAAAGGCAAAATTTGCTGTCCATCCGTTTTGGATTCAGTTTGCTTGAGCGTTCCCTCTACGTCAGGGGTTCTCACCCTTTTTCGCTGGCATACAACTAATTCTAATTTAACACATTAAATGTACCACTAACCAAATGAACTCAGGGAAAACTTATTTATGTCAATATCATCTTTTGATTTTCTTACTTATTTCGCGTACCTCCAGTGGTACGCGTACCATAGGTTGATAAACGCTGCACTAGAGACTACTGCACGTTTTCCGTTCGTCATATTTTCAAAGCCAGTACGTTTCTGCTGCCAACGCAGTCTGTAAGAGCATTGACATCTTTAACAAAGAGTGTATTTCGCTTATGTAAATAACCTCTTTATTTTTGTCAATGCAAATTTAATTATTTTCAATATTCCGCGTATATTTTGCAACAAGGAAACATAATAATTACTCTCCCTATCGTGTTCCTACTGTAGAAGCAAACAAATTATTTCCACTTAGGGTTCTAGATTGTTGAACCGTGTAGTCGTATCGTTGTATATCAGGAACATGCTGCCTCTTCCGTCTGGGCTGAAGTGGTAAGTGTTATA
The DNA here is from genome assembly GCF_000696155.1 of Zootermopsis nevadensis. The sequence continues at coordinate 73,048 of NW_019060248.1, forward strand.
GTACTGATCAGTTAAATAGGATTATTCGAAGTACATTAAATCTGAAGATGAAGACACGTTTGATTAGAACTACAACAAGACTGCAGGTCATAAGAACTTAAGAGAACACAGTCTAAAATCATCCCCGAAAGACTTTGTTTGGGCAGTCTGCAGTGCCTCAGACAGACAACAAACTTTGCATCCTGGGAGCATGACTGCCGTGTCTCTGCAACGAGAAACGTAACAAATTTCAGAACATCAAGTGAATGAATGCCAACGTAAAATGGCCTTGGAATGTGCTGTAAATAGTTTACATTCCACCATTGAGACTCTGAAATGTATATTGGATGGTGTAGATAAACTGGCTGGTTTAACATGAAACGTCATAACGATTATAAGCTTTTGGAATTGCAAACATACAGATGAATATCTGCTCACAGAATTTCAACGACGTCCCAAGTACTTATAACATCATTCTTGCATTCAGAATTTTTCATCTTCTGGCAGAAAAAATATATTCTCATCTGATTTACGCTAAATAAGCTTTGCAGACGATACAGCACAGATAACTTTGAGGATTGTAAGTTAAATCTCTGTCGGACTCTACGTATGCAAATTAAACATTTTTTGCCTTCAAACACCAAACAAATCTGGACCACAATCGACAGTAATTCTAAGTTATTTGTGTCATTGACATGGAAAGTGTAAAACCCTTCTCTTAAAACTTCTTTCGACACTTTCTTTATTTCAGTGTTCGTGTTTGCTTTCATGTAACCAGTGCAAATGTGCAAGACTTATACAGTATACAAATCACATAAACAGAATAAAAAGACTGCTGAGATAAATCGATGGAAAATACAAATCAGAAGATTCGATGTAAAGCCGACTTGCTCAGTCTTGAAAAAAAAAATTCGTCCAGTAACTTCGTATTTCGCTCACAAACTCTGATTCTCCGTCGGTTAAAGCAGTAATTTTTAAAAGCTTTCCTAAGAAACTTTGCCTATATTATCAGGGGCTTTATTAATAGCTATTTTAGTTAATTTATTTCTCCATTCATTACTTCACTAATTTATTCATTCGTGTATAAATTTTTACATTCTTTCGTCCACTGTCTTATTTGTTCACACATCGTTATATTTGTTTGTTTACTTAACGAGGGTAAATGCTCAGTTTTATATTTCACATCGTGATGGAAACATTCCGATTCGGCTGTAGTCTTTAGCTTAGAAATGCGGGAGCATTACAACGGCTGACAGAAGCTCAGACCAACGTGACAATGCCAGAACACATATTGTTAGCGGCACAAATATGCGTAAGTAGAAAACACTCTGAACCGATGTGACGTGGAATAGATCGATGGATTTATTCAATCAGAGACAACGATAAAGCTCGCTCAGTTACTGAAAGTAGACTGAGTAAATCGAGAAAACCAGAGAATAGTTGAAGCGATCCTTGCACTACGACCATTAGCTAATATTCTGTGCTTCCCCGTTCTTCTAATCCGTCATCAGCCCTGTGTACACAATAAATCACAGTGTCCTACTTCGCGAGATCTCATGACAATCGCCTGTTTTCAGGAAATGCCTGCTCAAATGGCGAAATCGTGACGATCTCTGTCGGACTCTACGTATGCAAATTAAACATTTTTTGCCTTCAAACACCAAACAAATCTGGACCACAATCGACAGTAATTCTAAGCTATTTGTGTCATTCTTAACATGGAAAGTGTTAAAACATTCTCTTGCAGCTTCTTTCGAAATTTTTTTTATTTCAGTGTTCGTGTTTGCTTTCATGTAACCAGTGCAATTGTGCAACACTTATACAGTATACAAATCACATAAACAGAATAAAAAGACTGCTAAGATAAATCGATGGAAAATACAAATCAGAAGATTCGATGTAAAGCCGACTTGCTCAGTCTTGAAAAAAAAAATTCGTCCAGTAACTTCGTATTTCGCTCACAAACTCTGATTCTCCGTCGGTTAAAGCAGTAATTTTTAAAAGCTTTCCTAAGAAACTTTGCCTATATTATCAGGGGCTTTATTAATAGCTATTTTAGTTAATTTATTTCTCCATTCATTACTTCACTAATTTATTCATTCGTGTATAAATTTTTACATTCTTTCGTCCACTGTCTTATTTGTTCACACATCGTTATATTTGTTTGTTTACTTAACGAGGGTAAATGCTCAGTTTTATATTTCACATCGTGATGGAAACATTCCGATTCGGCTGTAGTCTTTAGCTTAGAAATGCGGGAGCATTACAACGGCTGACAGAAGCTCAGACCAACGTGACAATGCCAGAACACATATTGTTAGCGGCACAAATATGCGTAAGTAGAAAACACTCTGAACCGATGTGACGTGGAATAGATCGATGGATTTATTCAATCAGAGACAACGATAAAGCTCGCTCAGTTACTGAAAGTAGACTGAGTAAATCGAGAAAACCAGAGAATAGTTGAAGCGATCCTTGCACTACGACCATTAGCTAATATTCTGTGCTTCCCCGTTCTTCTAATCCGTCATCAGCCCTGTGTACACAATAAATCACAGTGTCCTACTTCGCGAGATCTCATGACAATCGCCTGTTTTCAGGAAATGCCTGCTCAAATGGCGAAATCGTGACGCTCCATGTCAGAGGGCTCTTTTGTTGGCGGCCGTGATCAAGGCCTCCCTGCAGGTCCCTGATGTAACGGAGTCTCTGAATCCTTAAAGACGTTTGATCTCTTTAGTCAGGGTGTTATCCTTGGACATGGCCTCAACGAACTTACGTGGTGCCACGTCCTCGGGTTCCATAGACCCCCGGTATTACTCCGGCACTCCTTGGCTTTTGAACCTCATTCTGGCACTCCTGACAACTTTGACTGTAACAGATGAAGCGTGTCTACCTTAAGGCTTACATGATGTTGATTGCCGTCGTACGTGGGCCTGCCGGAACCGCCGAATTTCCACAAATAGTTAGTTCCTGCCCCGGTTATCGTTTCAGCTTCCCCGGGTTGGCTCATACTGTCAGCTTTCCGAGGCGGTATGCCACAGTTATTGGCTTCCAATCCACAGATGTCATTACATGAATTAAGAATCAATCTCCTCTCAGATAACCGTTAATCTTGATCAAGATGGCTGTCTTCTGGGTTGTAGCGCCGTGTTGTCTAGTATAAATTTACCGACCTTTTAGAGGTACGTGTTGCCTCCATCATAAATCTGATTATGGAGGCAGCAAGTACCAGTGAAATGTTAGTAAACATCCACCAGACTGCAAACGCAACCCAGAAGACAACCATCTTCGTACTCGCCACCGTGGGAACCTAGAACCCTGCGTAATCTTGTTTGCTTTAAGAAATATACCTAGTATGAAAGGAAATCTCGAAAGTTTCGAAATCATTTTCCTGTTTCCGTCTGTTCTGAAAAGTTACGTTCAAGTTCACCAGTTTCCTTCTTACGTAAAATTCGGAACTTTCTGTAACTCATAAAAACATCGAGTTAGTTCAGCGTCACTGTTTTTTTCTTACATTCATAAAGCCATCTGAGAAGATGGAACTTTTCCTGTTCGTTATATATTCCTTTTCAAAACACAGACGATGGGAAAATAGGAGCCAAAAATAATTATAGCAATCAACATCATAAAACTTTTTCGGTTGTTCCGACTTCAAATTTACTTCTCAATATTAAAAAGTGTGACTATTTAGCTTGTTTAATTTTGTCTCATTTGCATATTTGTAAGATCTAACTATAAAATTATTAAAACTGGTCTGTTCCACAGTATCAGTGGTGACAGATTTCTCTTCCCCTGTGTCGGCATTCATATTGCATTCCTGGGATACGGGAATATCCCATCCTCCGTTTATATCGTAGGTCTTTATTTATTATTTTCTTAACAACGCTTTCAGAACCTCAGACTAAAAAATACAGGGGATTTTTACCGAACAACGAAGCTACTTGTAGAATTTATGAGTTCTACACCCAATTTATTCTTTATATTTGTAAACATGCATTTTCTATCTGACACATTTTGATTGGTTGTGAACCCGTTCTCCATAAATAACTACGTGTTCATGTAGAAATGTAACCGCACAAAATAACTTATATCATCTTCTTCAATCGTTCCCTGATTAAATGCGTTTCATTTGAATAAATACAGAATCATTCAATTTAAATAACTAGGTTAGTTGATTCAATTTTCTGTCTGTGACCATATATTTATTTCGTATTCTTCATGTTGATTATTATCAAACTTAAAATGCGATAAGTAATAAATTTCTTGATACTTATTCCCAGGAATATTCTGTTTCATTTTTGCTTGCCAACACGAACCGGCTGTGACACGCACAGACCAGCCAAATATTTTAACACGAACCGGGTGTGACACGCACAGACCAGCCAAATATTCTTTTCGGAACTGTCGGTCTGTCGCGTTTCTGTCGTTACACGTCGATATCGTGTCGTTGACGTAAGAAGTCACCAAATCGATTTCATTCCATGGGCGATAAGTCTGCCGTTCCGTTTCGGATGCATTGACGGTAAAGTCATCGGGTAGAGCTAACCGAGAACAATATCCGATCGAGGATCTTGTGAATATGGCAATAAACTGCATGGTTCTATAAAAAGGGATAATTTCTTGTCATCCTTATTACGTATCAAAGATAAACGGTACACCAGAGAGTTGATTACTTAGTTTTTTATTTATTATTTATTTAGTGTTCTGTCTGAGGACAGGTCCATATGAACAGGATCCTTCCATCCTTTTCTCGGACTGGGACCTGTTCATATACGTTCTTGGCAGATGATCCAGAAGTGGTTTGCCATTGCCTTCTTCTGTGTGTGAATGGAGGAATTGTTGGGATGCCACGGAGGAAAACTCCGTGTTGCCTAGACCACGGCCTTGCCCAACACAAGGAGACGGTGCACCAGAGAGTTGATTACTTAGTTAAGATCAGATAATTAGTGCAACTGAAATGTAGTCAGTATATCGGTAATGACGGAAATTTAAGCGATGCGTAAGTGGTTGATGCTGAGAATTGAGCAAAATACAATGCAAGGAGAAGGAGAAAATCTACCCCAGTCCTTCCGTACTTTTCTCTCGTACACACAGCCACATTGCTTTTTTCCATCAGCAATCGGGTATGCGCGGAGTAAAGTAGGATCCGGTAAGTTAAAAGCCACGGAGTGAAGTGCACGTATCATATGCAGAATGCCGTAAGCACTTACCTCGTATCAAGTGCTTCTGACGTGAACAAATTTGAATTACTTCTGGCTATGAAGGGCAGGGAAGAATGTCAGTACGGCATCGGCGTAGGTTCAGGGATCGAGGGCCGACCTGCCCTGCCTACTCACAATTCCCACAACAAAAGCAGACTAATTACTTCTACGACGCGGGATTTTCCATTCGGATTTGATAGATATTAGTCCAGAAATCTCTCGCTTTGTAGTACCCGAAAGATAATAACAATGATAAAAAAATCCCCTCCTCTGTATCCCACCCTGAATCACTTGCATTCAGCTTACCACGGGACGTATGTTTCTTCTCGCTCTGATTGCATGGTAACTTCACAGAAGTTCCCATCTGCGTGAACATCCAGTTCTTTGCTGCATGTAGCAGAGGCCAAGATAGATCATCCAATATAACAACTACGATACGAACTTAAAGACCAGCATTCGATTCCTGGGAGGGGCAGAGGCTTCCTCTTCATGATCACAGGGCCACCTATTCAGCGGGTAACGTGAAATCTTTTCCATTACTATAAGACGGCTCACAATCTTGAATTCAATACCAAAGTTAAGAAAGCGTGGAGCAATGCCTCTGACTTTGTCTTTGCCTTTACAGTTTCTTGATATATTTTTACTTCTTATATTCGATATTTGAGGTCCTCGAGGCGAATAAAATGTTATTTTGTGGGGGTTTAATGCTGCGTGGATAGATAAGTAGATACCGACGTTTCGGTACGTATTCTCCCTTCTTTCATAGACGAGTAGACTTCATTCCATTTGTTGCTTAACTTAACCTATACCTAAATAGCTCTGACACGGTGGTCTAGCGGTCAGAACACTAGCCTTGTAAGCCTGGGTTCCCGGGTTCAATTCCCGGTGGTGCTCAAATTTATAACTTGTGTTGGGCAAGGCCGTGGTCTAGGCATCACGGAGTTTTCCTCCGGGGGCTTTCCCGGTTTCTCCGTGGCATCCCAACAATTACTCCACTCACACACAGAAGAAGGCAATGGCAAACCACTTCTGATCATCTCTGCCAAGAACGTATATGAACAGGTCCCAGTCCGAGAAAAGGATGGAAGGATCCTGTTCATATGGACCTGTCGTCAGACAGAACACTACAAATAAATAAAATAGCTCTACCAGACAACACGAATCCTGTAGTAGCTGAAGCTATCATAGCTACGACATTGAACTGTGCTATGGATAATTAAAGCCGAATGAATATTGAATGTGTTACCGGTCGCGTCATAAATCATGTAACCGTTACGCAATCATTACTTAAAGTAACCTAACCTCACTACAGAACATAATAAGTGCTGCAAAGATGAAGAATGTGGAAATAATAACATCGTATCAAAATTATAATCGTGATGATGACAAGAACGGACTAAAGCGATGAAATGGTTGCTGCCATTCAATTGTCAATATTTTACAGTATTGTATTGTCTCCAGAAACCACAAAATTAAAATATTTATATAATTTACTTCAACGGGTACGAAACATGGTCTGTCATTCCAACGTTGAATACATGATACGGGTATTGGAGAACAAATTGTAGAGGGAAATACCTGAAGCTAATATTATTTTTAGAGCGATGAAACCAAGCGAGAGTAGGGAAATGCAAAAGCAGTTTATATTAAAATTCTTAAGCGAATCGGTCGCTTAAGAGACCTAGAGGTGGATAAAACGGCAATATAAAATTACTCAACGGGGCGAGGTGCATACTACTGGACGTGTTCCAAACTTGTATTTACATTGCAGTTCGGGTTCGATTCCCGGCGGTGCCCGAATTTATAACTTGTGTTGGGCAAGGCCGTGGTCTAGGCAACACGGAGTTTTCCTCCGGGGGCTTCCCCGGTTTCTCCGTGGCATCCCAACAATTACTCCATTCACACACAGAAGAAGGCAATGGCAAACCACTTCGGGATCATCTGCCAAGAACGTATATGAAAAGGTCCCAGTCCGAGAAAAGGATGGAAGGATCCTGGTCATATGGACCTGTCGTCAGACAGAACACAAAATAAA
>NW_019060248.1:89404-102860 GCF_000696155.1 Zootermopsis nevadensis
CTTCCATCCTTTTCTCGGACTGGGACCTGTTCATATACGTTCTTGGCAGATGATCCAGAAGTGGTTTGCCATTGCCTTCTTCTGTGTGTGAATGGATTAATTGTTGGGATGCCACGGAAAAACCGGGGAAGCCCCCGGAGGAAAACTCCGTGTTGCCTAGACCACGGCCTTGCCCAACACAAGTTATAAATTCAGGCACCGCCGGGACTCGAACCCGAGACCCCAGGATTACAACTTAATGAAATAAAATAAGTTCTTGGGGCATAGTTGAGATGAAAGATTTATACGGATGTTATTAGGATAACGTGAAGGGGTGAGATCACTTGGGTGCTTAAAAGCAGATTCGGGGCACAGTGTCAGACTGAGTCTTAGAAAAAATAAAAAGGATGTGAATATTAAAACTATGTTAAATCGGCTCGGAACAGTAACCTATATCGACATTTTATGAACAACTGCGCACTTTTCAAGAAAAATATTGACCGTCCACTTAGTGTCAAAACATTTCCACTGAAAATCTCGTCATTTTCGAATTCGATTTTCTGCATAAGCGAGTCTTTCTAGTGCAGGCAGTTAGTAAGTAAGCCTGGACTCAGAACACGGTCACGCATTTAACGAGATCACACGTGGAAGTACAGGGCAGGTGTGAACGTGTTGCCATTGTTTCACGTGCAAAATTGGATAAACTTACTTGATTCGCTCTTTTGTAGCCTTCCAATAAGCTTCACTGTGTGAATATTCTGCTGTCAGCTCACAACAGTGGCTTCAGGTTTCTCAGCAGCATCCCTGTTTCCTGGCAATCCAATTATCAGTTGTGTATAAAGGTTTCTTACAACGCCAGTTTCATTACACCGCCATTGTGTTGGACAATGTTTATCGACTAGGCTACATCCAATTGACAAGGCAGGCGTCAGGCGTCAGGCGTCAGGCGTCATTATTGCGCTGTCAGAACTCCTGAGCCATTCTCCTGAAGTCCCGGTATCCTATCTTTAATCTGTTCTAGGCTATTATAAATCGGTTTTTCGTGATATGCCTCTTTCGCTCCATGGAATTTATATGATAGTAACTTAAAAGGTATATGATCTGAAGATATCCGTCTTCTGGGTTATTGCGCTGTGTAGTCTGGTCGATGGTTACCAACGTTTCAGAGGACATACTGCCTCCGTCATCAGGCAGTATGACCTCTGAACCGTTGGTAAACATCGACCAGACTACCCAGCGCAACAACCCAGAAGCCAGAAATCTTCATACTCTGATGACGGAGGCAGTATGACTTCTGAAACGTCGGTTAACTCCTACCAGACTACACAGCGCAACAACCCAGAAGACGGAAATCTTCATACTCACCGCTGTGAGAACCTCAAGTCTTACACGGTATATGATCTCTTTATGATATTATTCAAAAATCAAGCTATTATTATCGGCATACCCCGTTTCTTCCAGGTCCATATTAATATTATCCTCTTATTTACCCTTTGGGATTTAAAGTTTTCTCTTATACGTCGGCTTCCGAACCAAAATTTCGTATTCACTTCTAACAGGTGAAAAATACAAATTACGAAACCAATCACTGTGCAGTTTTCTTCATCCTCAACCTAATTTTTATTTTAAGTAGCTTTCACGTGTAAATTATAGATTGACTTTTGAGGCGTTTAATATTTCTGCTTAAAATACCGTTGACACCGTTTTAAACGGTCAAAGATAATGAATAGGTAAGGTTTCGGAAGAAGATGATCTTGCCTTAATTCTAAATTGACTTACTCGCTCCCTTTCGCGACGGGGAAACGCTGTAAAAAAAATATTTAAAACTTCAGTTCTGATAACCAATTTCCCGACCGAGACTCAAACCGAATGCTTCTTGAATACAAGTCTAGATATATATTTCACGGTACTACGATGTCGATTACAGAAGAGATACGAGGACGCAAAAACCTCGGATGTTTCACGCTACTCTGCCGAGATCTTAACGGGTACCTTCTGAGCGCAAGTCTAAAGCGTATGGTACGCCCAACCAGTTGCGAAAATTTCTCGGGGTCTGGACTGGAAACGGTAATTAGCGGTCAAAGATATATGCGCATTTGCAAGCAGGCAAAGCCAAATGCCACGAAATTCGTTCTTCATTCCCTTCCTGCGAATTAAATTGGACCTGACCAACGTAGCAGCATTCTGAACGAAGGGCACAGCAAATGCACTACGTAATGGAGTTGATGATCTGAATGTGGCATTTGCATTCACGAGTGAGTACCTGCAGGAAAGATTCCTGCGCGCATACCAACGCTGAACCCTGCGTAAATAGTATGCGGGTAGGCTATCTATTCGAACTCAAAAAAATTAGGAGTTAAAATTCCACTGCCGACTGGGATGACTGTTTAATTTTCTCTTTAAAACCCTCCAAACTTCACGAATTCATTTTGTTCTTTTCCTTCTGTACAGCCGATTAATGACGAAGACCAGAAAAATAAATGGAGGACGAACCCCATGAAGCCCACGAAGGATGTATTTATTTATCATTGCAATTGGAATGCCAGAAAGAAGAGGGATAGAAACATTTGAAATGTTGAAAATTAAGTGGACTGATAAAATACGAAATGAGATGGTCTTAGACAGGATAGGCGAAGGAAAAATCTTACGAGAAGAAGAGATAGGATGGTGGGACACATTCTGAGGCACCCAGGATTGGTTAATTTGGTAATGGAAGGAACAGTTGAAGGGAGGAATTGTAGGGGGAGACAAAGATTGGAATATGTGAAGCAGATTTTTGAGGATGTGGGCTGTAAAAAATATGTGGAAATTGGCGCAAGATAGGCGAAAATGGAGGACCGCGTCAAACCAGTCGGAAGAATGGTGACAAACAAACAAACAAACAAACGCAGTTAGATTCGATTAAAAACACACAACATCGCTGTGAGTACACAAGAGCCCACGCAGATCACGTCATGTAATTTGCTCGTGTCAGATAGTCGATTGTCTTCAAATAGTCGAAGTCAAGGACGTCCTATTCACAAGTTCAACGAATGTTCATCGTCGAAAGCTATCTGCCGTCTCGTTCTTACTCAACTTGCCAGAATGAGGTTAGGGATGCATTTCCCGATCCTCCTGTGCCAAACAGATAGACATTGTCTCGTCTGGTTCACCGTTTCCATGACACAGAAAGAGCGCAAATAAAAAAAATCTCACCGCCTAAATGTTGGCAAAAAGTTCGCATCTCATTTACACCTACAAGATCCTATTTTGAATATTTTTATGATAAATATTTAACAAAAGAATTTCTTGGTAAGTCGAGTGAATATCAGTTCGATCGCCATAGATTATAAAGTGTTATTTAATGTGTAAGCAGTTTTGTTTGTATTATTATTTATTGTTCTGTCTGACGACAGGTCCATATGAACAGGATCCTTCCATCCTTTTCTCGGACTGGGACCTGTTCATATACGTTCTTGGCAGATGATCCAGAAGTGGTTTGCCATTGCCTTCTGCTGTGTGTGAATGGAGTAATTGTTGGGACGCCACGGAGACCTGTTCATATACGTTCTTGGCAGATGATCCAGAAGTGGTTTGCCATTGCCTTCTTCTGTGTGTGAATGGAGTAATTGTTGGGATGCCACGGAGGAAAACTCCGTGTTGCCTAGACCACGGCCTTGCCCAACACTAGTTATAAATTCGGGCACCGCCGGAAATCGAACCCGAGACCCCAGGATTACAAGACCAGCTTTCTAACCGCTAGACCACTGTGGCGGTAGTTTTGTTTGTATGCATGATTTTATATAGACTATAAAATACAGTTACGTAGTGAATATAAAGGAAGTGTTAATACTGAGCGGAGTTACAATGGTGTACACTTCTGTGATTGACCAGTGTTTTGCATAATGATACAAAATACATTCCAGTGTCAGTGTTTCATGACGCATCTACGCATTCTGCGAGATTACAAAACACATGTGCCACTCCCTCAGGGAACGCAACCTTACGAGGAGAAAAACTTTGTGTCCTTACACAAAGTGACACTGTGTTTGTCTCCCTGAAGAAATTAAGGAAAAAATTCTCGTTGAAAAGTTGAAGGCGTAGTAAGAAAGACAACTTGTTTATGAGTCCCTCAAGATTCCACCCAGTCTTAACATATATTGCTTACTTTAACAAACACTGAGCGTATATATACACTATGTGTAGCATGGCCCTGTAGGGATTAACGTAACTCCAGAGAGAGAGGTACTGTTTATTTAAGTACTTACAACTCCCCAACATATCAAGAGAGACTTAAAACCAGGAAACTGCTCAATATCTTAGCACACTTCAACTGCTAACTTTTCTCTCTTTTCAGTCTCATAAAATATTTTAATGTACTTCATACGTCGTTTGCGCTCGGTAAGAAGGGTCTACGTCAATGCAAATAGTGTTTCCATGACCCAGTGGTGGGCTTTTGTAAAAACTGCAAGAAATATTCCACGAAACAAGCAGCTTCCCTGTCACTTTAGCTGCAGGAAACTTGGCAAGGGAGACCTTGCACATTGAAATTCATTAGTTAGGCCTACCTTAAACTTTACCTCTCGTACCATCAACAGTTTGTTCTAGAAATTCGACTAGATCATCGTTATTCACAATTACCGTGACATACATTGAACATCTCGCCTAGAAATACTATCGCTTCGCTGCTGAATTTATTTGTTGTTTCCTATTGATCAGATAAAAGCCTCTCGTAATTTCTGAAAAGATTAAATAAACTACGTGTAATTTTCCATTTGAGAAATATAAAATCAAATAAGTGGATAATACTAAAATATATCTGAAAATAATTAAGGCTGAGGGCAATAAATCAGGAATGGTTGAAACTTTATTCTGATTGCGTCGAAAATTAGAAAGAGGATGGACAAATTCAAAGATAAAAGCAAAAAAGCGGTGTCTTGTGACAGACTTTTATACAAGAAATAAGTGACATCATATGTTGAGCTACAGCTTAAGTACAATTAAAAAAATACATTCTGAACATTTAAAATTTCATTGAGGCTGGGGTGTAATGTGCAACCACGAGAGTGGGTTTCAAAAGATTATTATAATTAATAATTAAATTATTCTTAATTCGATCAAGCCTACAGTAGTTAGATTATGTAAGTAAATCGATTGATTACATTTTCGGTAGACGTAAAGTATCGGTGCCCTTCCCTATGAGCTTATCCATGCAAATTTCATTTAGTGAAAACAAAATTTGTAAAAATTTAATTTACCCTTTTGATTTTTCTTATCAATAATATCCTTTTTGTGAAGGGCTCCATAATACTTTACAATTGCCACATTGTCATTACACGACAATTTGAAAGGATGATTTTTCCCCCTTTCCCTCTATCCTGAACACCTCTGTAAGTTGGACACATCGTGGAACCGCAAGTGTCCAAGTTAGAGAGGTTTTACTGTATTAGCTTCTCAAGAATAACTCCTCTCCATGGAGTTAACTACTTTCTGGATTCCGTTCTGCGTTTGTTACATTGGCTGTACTGAATGTGACGTAATGTTGTTACTCGGACATCCAGCTACGACATCGAATATTTGCCTGCTTATGCCAACCTCATGCCATTACCCGTACTAAGTCACCTCATTTAATGTTGTAATTCATTAATATACAGTCACGGCAAAGGAGATTCTATTAATTTCCCTCCAGACACAAAGTGTTCACACAGCATTAATGAACGTGTTGGTACAGTCACACCAATAAACACAGTTTACAGAGTACCTAAGTTACAGCTTTAAATTATGATAAATTCGGGCGGATTTAAAACGAAGCAATAGTGACCTATTTTAAGACACTGTCTCAGCATTGTTCCTGTCAAAACCAAAGAAATTCAAGAAGAATTTGTCCACCCGAGAACCGTATCAGAACGTTTTCGAATAGAAAGAGGTGCCGATCACCACCTATGACTAGATTAAATTTAATAAAAATTCATAAGATAGTGTAATTGCGTCATATTGTGAATATTATAACAATTATTCGTTTTAATCCGTCTGATCACAATATATTAATTTAAAATTTAAAATTTTATAATTAAGATAATAAAATATCATTCATGTTCCATATCGATTGATCGATTTACATTTCGGAACATTTACACAACATGTTTCAGTTTTATAAAACTATCATCAGGTGTAAAATACATCGAAGAACTTAAAACTCAATTATGATTTCTGTAGTTAATAAAAATGTTAAATAAATTATTCCGTCTCCATTATCATAAATATTTTATTAAAATTTATGATTTTCATGTTTTTGTTTAGGCAAAAGAAATTTTAAGATCCTGTCACTCGTTTCTTATTAAACTATACTTCATTCCTGAATTTCGTAAATAGCGAAAGCAGTCTTAAGGATCTGGGGGTAAACTGGCCTGCCTTTTACGTAACAAAGTCCAGTGTGTTTTGCTTTTTCTGGGGACACAAAACGAGTCCTGTATTACTTCCTTCAGAAAGTTCGTAGGAAGAAGTTAAGGGTATACGGGGAAATTGGACTGTGCAGACATGGAGAGAGAGAGAGAGCTGTGACGTGTGTTGACAGGGGCGTGTAATGAGGCGCCTGTCACTTTGCAGGCCCTTCCACACTAAAACGCCTCGCACTGCCTTGCCGTCGACATTCCTCCACTCTCTCCTGAAATCTTAAAACTGCCCGAACAAACACGTTTTTATCACACGTGCTTGGTTTTGTTTTCTGTTGTTTATCGTCCGTATGTTTATTTTTCTGGTTAATAACGTCATTTTATCGCATAGATTTTGTCGTGTCGAATGGCAGAATGATCTGGATCATGTATTAGAAAGGATAAAAAATAAAGCGATATTCATCTATAATTAATATCTGGAACTGCAACCTAATGTACATACTTTTCACAAATTTCATCTTGTGTTTTTTCTACAATTATATAATTCTTTACAGGGAAGTAATTCTTGAGGGAACACTATAAATTCGTCTTTGCCTTAAGTACTGACATTTAATATAACGTATAGCCCGCGACGTACGTTGAAAGTCTCTCGACTGTGACTGTTAAAGAAAAATTATTCTTAAAAGATGACGTCAATTATCTTGGACAAGTTTAATTTTGAACTATAAAAAGAACATCTTAACATCTGCTCTAAGCAACGTATATCAATAACAACGTAACACAAAGCGATTAAAATCTGTCGTAGCTTACTTGACTTGTATGCATATAGTAACGGGATCGAACCCGATTGAAGTTCCTGGCATTTTGATTTACGTAAAGAATTACTACATCAAAGTTGTGTAAATTGTAAAATCTACAATTTCACATTATTGTACGACCCTTTTCTGTGGGCATTGCTAGTGTCAGCCCCACCTCAAAAGTTCGCTTGTTTGCCATGATCGTAGAAAGTTGAAGTGTACGATTTCAAGGTAGACCCAAATGGTACAACGTCCACACCAGATTTCATCCAAAACAGTTCAGTGGTTATCGAGGTAAATCATATGAAAAGACAGACTGGAATAGACAGTCCTACACGCGTTAATTTCCTGGACATGGTACAAGGAACGCATGATATTATTAAAAAATGAGGAGAAGCTGAATTCTCAACAGGGACTATCACACTGATATATGTATTATGAATGTATGTATAAAAACGCGTACAAGAAATCTAATACAATTTGCGAGAAACATAACATTTGCAGGGAAGGACATATAATGCTTTAGTCTAGACAGTGAGAATAGCAAAGACTACAAACTACATTAATGAGTTTGCAGATTAATCATTCTGTTATCTGTATAAGTACCACTGTTAATGGTTACGTCAAAGTTTAATTTGTTAGCTATAACCATAAACTTTCTCGTAGTATCCATGTTTGAGAAGGTTTATATACCAAAAAAAAATACAAAATCTCGTGCGCGTAGTTTCAAAGTTACAATGGCTATCGTTGTAAAAAAAAAAATATCTTAACAAAAGTTGGAAGAAACATTTCGGGATAGTTAATTTTGTCGTGGGAGTGCTATCCCCGCCTCAGAAGTTCGCACCACCATAAAGTTTATGTTGTTTATAGTAGAAAATTAAACTCCCAGCAATTCGAAAGCTTTCAAGATGGCTGATACATTGGCATATACCACATTAAGAAAGATATATTAGCAAGATGTTAGTACAAATCAACGTGAAAACGACTGGGGATCTCAGTAGTGGAATTCTGTGTCAAACCTCGTTCATACGATACGTACACATCGAGAGAAAACACAATTTACTCTATCCTATGAAGAAGGGAGTGTGTATTTCTACACGAAACTATTGTTTGTAAGGCAAATCTAATTGTAGCGAGTTGTGCTTTGCCCAGACTTTATGTAAAGCAACTTTATCACGAAGCTGCTCTGTTCTGCTCTGTTATGTTGACTTTGGGTCCAATTTTGATCATCGGATAAATGCAATAGCCAGGCTGGCCCGGCCTTGTTACGAGACTGTCCTTCCCCCACTGATTCCCTGGCGACCTGATGAGGTCGAATGTGCCCGCTCAGTTGCGACCACAATAATCCTGCAACAAACACTGGCCACGGGGCAAACAACAGCTTCGGTACAGACCACTTCAACATCTGCTCCACCAAACGACTGCAAGTTGTATGTGACAAACATCCAGAATTTTTATTCTTAGTAACTCAAGGAATAGCCACGGTGGTCTAGCGGTTAGAACGCTGGCCTTGTAATCCTGGGGGGTCTCGGGTTCGATTCCCGGCGGTGCCCGAATTTATAACTTGTGTTGGGCAAGGCCGTGGTCTAGGCAACACGGAGTTTTCCTCCGTGGCATCCCAACAATTACTCCATTCACACACAGAAGAAGGCAAGGGCAAACCACTTCTGGATCAGGCCCGGAACACGTTCCAAAAATGGGGAAAATTAGAAACACGTAAAATTTTAGGATATGGCCATCTTCTGGGTTGAGCCACTGTGTAATCTGATATAGTCATTACTGCCTTCATCATCAGGGCAGAAAATTGTAATAGAAGGACCTAAAAGGAGGACTTACACGTCTGTGATCTAGGCTGACATGGAAGGTTAATAATGAAACGTATCTTCGAGAAATATGATATAAAAATTGTGGACAGGATTTTAACTGACTCAGGAAGGAGTCCATGAAAACGTCAATTAACCTTCTGCTTCTTAGAACGCAAGTAATTAATTTCTTGATCGCTGAGTGATGATCAGCTTGTCAAGATAGACTTGTACCATGGAATTTGTTACAAACATCAAGGATGACGACATGAGATGGGTGAGTCTCTTCAACCTTCTCCTGAACTGATCCTACCTCACCTTCACGTGGTGCATTTGCTTTACACGAAGCTGTACCAAACCGAGTCATGACGGTATAGCAGTTACTACTACAGAGTAAAAAAAATCCATGAATGACTTTCAGAAGTACGCATTCTGACCGTGTGTTCCCCAATCCCAACCTAAATAACCAATTGACAAACTATAATGCCACTATGGTCACCATGCCTTAATTTCCCGCCATTAATAATTCCAGCATGGCGGCAGTGCGAACTTACGAGGTGGGAACGAATTTACAGATGTAGCGTCTCTTAATTTAATGTCGAAACAGATTTTGCAAATGCATGCAACTCCCGTTGCTGTATTTTTAACAGAAGCGAAAAATATCGGCATTTAAGACGAGGGAAATCAACATTGGGATTTGGACCACGTGGCGACAGCTACTGAATCACGGAAATATTTTGTTATGGACATAGAACTTAAACGCACTTACAAATCTCGAGAAAAAAAACAGAGTTTACTTCACGTATAAGTCAACAAACGTAGACATTGTGACAGCGAAATATTTCGAGGATTTGTCTGACAAATGTAAAACGAGTAATCTGAAAACGTACGAAAGTAAGTATATATTAAATCTTGTCCGTCTAATCACAATAATTCTTATTAATATTAAAATATTACAATAATTAACATTTTAAAATATTTAAAATATTAAATGATGTTCTTTATCGAAATATTCGATTTACATTAGACCATCATTTAATGTAAATCGAATATTTCGATAAAGAGTAAGGGAAAAAGTGTAACATTAAATTGCATAATAATTAATTAAAATCCATGCAAACTTCACGTTATATATATATATAATAACTGATTAATTTTAATAAAAAGTACTGTCATAAGCTGTTCCCAGACCTTGTTGTTAGCTTGTGTCTTGATTTCAGACGTAAACCAATACAGTTCTCCCGACTTTTTTCAAACCGGATGTCAAGTTCCTTCTGAAGTCGACCAATGCCATCAATTTCGCATGACAAGCAGAAGAATCCACACAGCACCAAAAGAAAAGAGAATGTGTCTGGAACTGAATATATCAAAGAAATCTCCGATATTACTTCTGTCTTATCAAAACAGGCTGTGTCAAAGCTGAGGCGGTCAGTCGCAGGATTCTCACTGCGGGTTCCCGCCTGTGTCAGTCCATGTGGGATTTGTTGTAGACATCGTGGTAAAGGGGACAGGATTTTCTCCGAATTCTTCGGTTTGTCTCTATCAACATCATTTCACAGCTCCTCCATATGTACATACACATCATCTGGGGAGTGTCACACAGGGATAGAACCCAGGACATCACAATAAGTTACTGGATCATATCGAAATAAACCGATAGCTGGAAACATCAGACAAGAATCAAAGTCTTAAGCCTGACAAATAGGCATAATCCTTAAGTTGATTTAAGACCGTTCAAGATTACGTCGGCGAAAGAATGAAAGTATTGAGGAAGAATTGAATGTAGACAAATGAAAAAGAAAGCTTACAGAAGAGATTTAAAAGGTAATTTAGAAAGAGAAAAATAGGATGATTCTGAAGTTGGTACATTAGATCAGACTGGGAAGACGTCATTTCAAAGGATAATTAAATTATCTAGTCCGATAAATGTAAGGTCTATTTCATGGTGATGTCACATTAAGGCAAGAAATGACGAATTTTCGGTTATGTCTCACAGTTTCATATGTCGGGAAATCAAATTATACGTTGTTATCCATGAAATATATTAATAAACTGTATTAATACCTACTTATAACCATTCCCAATATCTCTGTATTGACGGAAACATAGGCGTCGTAAGTATTTCCCAAAACATACTTCGCCTATAAGCTGGTCGGTTTCAGAATTATTTATTCCAAAAAAAATTAAAATTTTAAAAAAATGTTTCAATTTTTTTTTAAATTACAAAAATTTCGACAAAATTCAAAGCATCTCTAAAAATTAAATTTTTTTCGAAATTTCTCGAAATTCAGAAACTTTTTCAACATTAAAAACTGGGGTATCATCACGGTTAATAACTTTACGAAATTTTAAATTAAGATATTACCCGTGAACTGTTAGAGGTAGACATGTTACCTTCAGTTAACCACTCGACAAGCTCTGTGGTCGTATTTCTCCGACCTCCGTTCAGTGTTTAACTACCTTGATTCCGTCTCCAGAGCCCCCATACTCCAAACAAGTTAGAAACACCGCGGAGGTGTTAGATATTTGATGTTAAACTGACAAATGTAACGTGGCTGGAACCTGGGAACTTCTACGCAGAAATAATGAAATAATTACTTTCCAGTTCTTGGCGTAAACATACCAGAAACAAAAGTAGTCTTTCCAGAATTACATCGTTTCCTAAAATCCTTTGCTGTTAAATTATTAAGGCAATGATGAAACTATCCAAGAATGAACAGGCCCTCTTCCAGGGTAGTTATACCACAACTGTGCCGTATGTAATAGTCAAATTACGGACTGATAATGTGTAATTATTTTGCCATTGTGCCGTAATTGGTGGTACGAAATGTTATTGAATGCCAATATTATATCTAGGCCTATGAGTGCATACCATCAGAGTGTTAATGACGATTGTGTGCAGATGTGTGTAGAAATGCTTTGAAATCGGTTCTGATTACGCGGACTGGTCAGCTAGTAGATTGTTCCTATTACAAGCAAAATACATGCAAGCTTTTGGATAAACCAGCACAAATCCAATTTACCCTCCGGATCCTAAACTCTTCTACATAACATTTAAAATTCCGTTCTTACTGTAAAAAATAACATAAAACACTTCTGTTTTACAGAGATCGTTTGATTAACGTTGTTCAGGGAATTGACAGCTCTTTAGTCTGAAAACCATAGGACATCGATCATCTATATAATATTTAAAAATGCATTTCTTATCCGCAACATGTCATCTAAATGTAGGCCTAATTAAATTCCCTATTTTTAAGAAGCCAAAGATCCTTAACCACCTTTTTCATCACCCCAAGAGTAAAACCAATACAGTCCTAAAGTTTACGCCTGAACATTCATTTTCATGTTAAGATACTTTCTATGGCTAGATGTCCCGCGTCTTCTGTTTAAACCTCCTTTCCAATATCTTCTATAAATATCTTCAAATTCGTAATATCAAGAGACATATTTTGCTATTCCCGTCAATATTTATTACGCAGTCTAAAATGGCACTGAAATTAATACAAAACGGAAACATCAAACAGACTATTCATAATATTTAATCGTCCATATTTAAGCCTTTAAAAGTTATTACCCGCATAAGCTAAAAACAATTCTTCCATTAGGACATTTCTACGGTGACAATTTTTGCTGTCGAAAATTCGCCGCTAACAAACAATATTAATTAACCGTTTTAAAATGAAAATTATCACAGGCCGACTGAGCTGATTTTGATTCAAGATTTTTAACTTAAATACTTAAGAAAATTCCAATTACACCGAAATATTATAATTTTATTATATCTGCCGTTTTCCACATTCCCTTCTCATCTTTACTGCATAACTTAAAAACTTTTATCTAATTACATTTTACGATGTGAAAGTCTTGCATCGATGGCGTACGTTACAAAACAATCATATGCTGCATTCATTAGGCATCCTGAAGATAGTCACATAGCCCGAAACATGCAGTATAGTTATTAACATTTTAATAAAACAAGAGTGCGTCGATGAAAAATTTAATACATATATTTACTTACCGTAAGAACATCTGGGAAGAACTTGGAATAGCAACTGTTCACCGGCAGAACTGTTTTGATGATATGACGATCGCAGTCCGAAAATGGCTGGAATCCTTTCTGATCCCTGCTGTTATAGTAACATGACGAGTGTCCAATCCGAGAATCGAGATCAAAGTAAACTCACCCGACTTGGTAGCCTTCACGTTCGCGAAACTCTTCCTGTATCCTGTAATGTAATAATGTGTTTAAACGTAACTTTCAGTGTGTACACACACTTCCGCCCGTCTGCACTCTTACCGGTCTCATTAAATTACTAACACCCTGTATACAACTGCACTGACACCACGTTGGCGAAACATCTACGTCCAAATTACAGACTCCAGCACAAGAAGATCTTCCTTGCACTCAGGAAACTTCCACAACTTTTATGGAGCACGAAGTATTACTGTCACACAACAGCCCACCACTGCTCAATATCCTGAGCCAAATCCTCCAACCCCATGGTGG
>NW_019060248.1:130440-147014 GCF_000696155.1 Zootermopsis nevadensis
ATTGCAATCGGTCACTATATAACCACTAAAAAATCGAAGAACAACAAAATAAAGCAGCTAATTTAAAAATACTATATCATAAGACGCTTTATTTTAGCGTAAATATAAATTTTCAACTGTATTTACTCTTCGTATGCTGCAAACGCTGGCTGCCACAACCGCAACTGCATAGGTTGGTTGGGTTATAAAATTTCAAACTGCTAACTTTACTGTCTTCCGATTTCGTTGAACACATGTGCCACAAAGTTCTTGCAAAATGTTGTTTGGTTGTACCGGCCACGGTACTTCCTGGGAGCAATGCTTGTTTCAGTGGATTAGCAACGCTTTTAAATGATGAGAATCTCAGAGCAGCTTTCATCATCCCATTCATTTTCTTATAAACAATTAACCTACTAATACCGCCTCCTACTAGCGAAAACGCAACGCTAACAAACAATGGAGCACGATATTACAGAGCAGGGTAGATGTATCGAGGATTAGAATTGGTCAGAGATAACCTGTCTGTAGAAACTTACAACACCAACCTTGTAGACATGAAATTCTAACACACGACCGTAGCGCCTTGGGTATTGTGCTACCACGTACACATCATTCCGTCGTACGTACATACGTACATGCATGCATTCATATACATACATACCATCCCATCATACACACAAGAAGGCAATGGCACACCACTTCTGGATCATCTGCCAGGAACGTATATGAACAGGTCCCAGTCCGAGAAAAGGATGGAAGGATCCTGTTCATATGGACCTGTCGTCAGACAGAACACTAAATAAATAAATAATAAACATACATATATATCATTAAAAATGTCTGTCTTCTGGTGGAAGTTTATCGACGTTTCATAGGTCCTTGTTGCCTCCAACATTTTGGCGCCTTGCTGATGGAGGCAGCAAAGACCTCTGAATGGTTGGTGGACTTCTACCAGGCAACAAGGCACTACACCCCCTTTACAAATATAAATGAAACTTTAAATGGGTTTTGTACTATTGATAACTACCTCGAAATGTTATCTTTGAATATCATACGACCGTTTATAGAAAATAAGGGAAAAGGAAATTTGTGGGCTGGACTGGCGGTAGGCCATCAGTAGTACTGTCGTACGGTGGCCAAAGTATGAATTATCAGAGTTATCTGTGATCGTTAACTCTGTGATGTGTGGTGTGCGTCCATATTAATGTGTTATGTTGTTAACGCAGTGGACGTTGTGAGTACTTTGTGCATTAAACTATGTGATTATTTGAAGAAATTGAGAAGTAAGCAAGTATACAGTTAAGAACGTATTGCTCTTCGGACTAAGGAAGTATTTAAAGCACTGGGTAAGAAATGTTTGTCAAGTGTTTTCGTGTAGAATTCACGGTTGCATGTTTGTAGAGGTGTTTTATAATTTACTCATATTTGATGGAATTTTGAAAGTTCGTGTATTGCTTCGCTCCATACATCATAAGCAAAATTACAGAATTATGAAATATTTCTATAGTTGGCGTTCGGTAATTTCTGTTGGTAGTTACAGCTTTAGGAAGACATTTTGGTTTTATTCTTTTAGGTTCTGTGTACACGTTCTTTCCCAAACTGGAAAGGAAGCGTGCCGGTGTTTACTTATTCTGGAAGACTTGACATTGATGAGTATGTTCTTATATGTTGAATATAACGTGATTTCACATTTTAATAGAATAGCTTTGTTCTTTGTAAAATTAGTTTTTCTGGTTTCATGTGATTTGTGGGTAATTTAGTAGTCTTGACTAACGAGTTTCAAAATTTCAAGAATGAGAGAAGAAAAGCTCCTTCTCTGCACACTGCTTCTTATGCTGTTATCAAAGAGTATTTCTGTCTGTGAGTAATAGTGGTTAATTACAGGGAGGCCTGAACAATGGCACTCCCTCCATACCTGTTGGGACCTCATCCATGGGCCACTATGATGGCACAGCAGCAGGCAGCCCATGCTCAGTTGGCTGCAGCTGCACAGGCACAGGCACAAGTCCAGGCAGCACACGCGCAAGCTGCGGCACATGCGGCAGCAGCGCAGCAGGCTCATCTTCAGGCTCAGGTGCATCAAGTGCACCACCATCCTCCACATGCACAGCCACACAAGCAGCATGAGATCGTCACAGAAGAGAAACTACAGGAGAAAGGTTGGCAAGAGAAGTGAATGTGAATTGCTGCTGTAAAATTTAGTACACCTGACATTAAATGCTACTATAAGCACATACAAGAGAAGTCTGATTTGGCGCATTGCAACCATTCATGTCTTATAGTTTTGGAACTGAAGTAGCCTGCCACTGAACCACAGACCAGGATCAAATTCTATCATGCGTCATGCATTCACGTTGCAGCGAACCTTTTATCTATCTTACCGTTATCTGCCAATCAGAATTTTGACTACAGTTCTGGGAAAGTAGACACAAATTTCACAATTTGCTACATCAGTCATAAATTAAATGTAAGCTTTGGCCATTTCCATGTCACTTTTCTTTCCTGACTTTTAGTAACCCATTTATTGATGTAAATATGTCTATATGGAAGGGTCATTCGGCAAAAAAGTGTCAGTGGAACCACGGTTCCGGATAATTTGACGTAAATACGTCTATGCGGTAAGGAGTTTATATAGTGGCTTTATACACGCTTTACAATTGATTAAAGTTTCAGTAAGACACTACTGCCTACCTTGAATTAGTTACGCTTAAGATGGGCCTGAGGTAGCTGAAATATGTTATAAAATTTGTACGTTTTAAAGTATCAAACACCATAACAAAGAAAGTAATGTTTTAAACACTTGTATGGGTGATGGACATGGATTGGTGTGTACGTAACAATCGGCGCACAATCTAAATTTCAAATCACCAAATAATATTGCAAAGAAAATGACAATTGCAAGTGACCACTAGGCAAAGATTTTTGTGTCCAGATTCAATGCCCAAGATGAGTTCTATGGTACAGTTATTTCTGAGCTGAATTTTCAGGACAGCAGAAACATATGTAAGGTGTATATAATTACTTTTGAAAATACTTGGTACCACAACAAAACTTAACGTAACAGCGTAGAATAATATTTTCTTGTGTTAAGTGATTGTTCTTTTGTTAATTTTAAAACTAATAGTAGTTAATTGAAATTTACAGCACAAAAGTGGCAGCAACTGCAGTCTAAAAGATATTCAGAGAAGAGGAAATTTGGGTTTGTTGATGCCCAGAAAGAGGACATGCCCCCAGAACATATTCGTAAGATTATTCGTGACCATGGAGATATGAGCAGCAGAAAATACAGACATGATAAACGAGTCTATTTAGGGTATGTAGACAGATTATTTTATGTATGTGTTTATGCATGTTTCCCATGAAATCAGTCTTTACTGTCAGTGGCTTGAGGAATAAATGGCCTTTTGTTTTTGCTTGCAGTGTGGGAAGACTCAGGTGTACATGCTTAGATTTATATTGAACTATAGACATTGGTCTTTTATTGTGGCATTTATGTTTTTTTTATAGTGCCTAGAATCTTCTGCATATTACTTTGATGGTTTTGTACCTTTACATATTTTTGTATCTGTTGTAGTGGTATCGCAGAGAGCTTTGTTAATATTTCCTGATCTGTATATCATGTTGTGACCGCCACGGTGGTCTAGCGGTCAGAACGCTGGCCTTGTAATACTGGGGTCTCGGGTTCGATTCCCGGCGGTGCCCGAATTTATGACTTGTGTTGGGCAAGGCCGTGGTCTAGGCAACACGGAGTTTTCCTCCGCCGGAGATTCACTACCGTGTCCAGAAGAGCCCGACCCTGGTACCTATCCTGAGCCAGATGAATCCAGTCCATACCACCCTATCATGTTGCACACAAAATGAAAAGTCCAAACCATAATTAAAATTGTTGGGGTTAGATGCTATTTTTTTTATTAAAAGGATGTGCTCAATTATGAAGTAAATTAGTGAGATCCTAAAAATAGAAACAACTAACAATGGCTTGGTTATATTCAATTATTAAAGTACTGTTCTGAAGTAAATTGGTGACACTTCGAAACTAAATAAATAGGGATTACAAAGCGAGTTTTGATAACATGTACCGTGATATTCATTTATATTTTATTAAAGTAATTTTATATGAAAACCCAAAACAACGTGGTTACCGAGCGAAACTTTTTTTATTCCGATAACTGTATGTTAAAATCTGTCTAGCGGTCAACCTACAAAGCGAGGACCCAACCCGTCACCTGCCATGTGTTGTGTGCTACATAAGTGCATTTCTTTTAATATTGTCAATTTGTAAAAGGAAAAATAGTTACAGCCTAAACTGAATATTTAATTTTAAATGAACAAAGCAACAAATCTGTAAAGACAGTTATTAATTCCTACACAAATCTGTTTGAGAAATTAAGTTATTAGCACGTTTAATAGATCGCCATTAAGTTGCAATATATTGCAGGCATTTATAACCCGGGGGCTCGCGAGTTTATAAGAAAGCATAAACGTGGCTCTAAGTCTTTAAAGGTGGAGAACAGTTACTATTTAACATCCAAGGTTAAAAGTATAAAGTCAAATCTACTGAGACCCTAACACTCTCCTGTCTAACATGCTTTATTACTTTAACAGGCTCGCTTTTCACGTAGCCTGGAGACATCTTAATATGACGAAGTGGCCATAATTTAAATTACATATCTTGAATGCGCATGCTTCAACAAGTCTCTCTCCCGTCAAAACTTAAAACTTACACTAAGGTAAACAATTCAAATACAAACCAATCTCAAAGTTTATAAATATTCTACGCGTTATAAAAGATTACGAACGATATAATTAAATCTATATTGTATGTCAAAACCGAAACTGTGGGCACAACTATGAATACTTGTAAATCTTGGAAACAAACCCAGATGAGGTACGTTATTAATGGAAGAAAGCGCGTTTCACCGTTGGTATGGTGATGGTTGTAGTTGTAACCTCCCCTTCCGCCACTTATAAAACTTGCGCCGTTCCGAACACATGTCGCGAGGCCATACATGTTTAGTTCATCGAGAGATTGAAGGGCATCTGCAACATTACAGATCCCGCACTAAAGGGGTAAACAAAACAATACACGTTCTAAAATAAGCATAGAAGGTTCTGAAATTTTATAACAACTATAGCAGAGCGCTCCTTTCGGAGCTCCTCGGGGGGTTGGTCAAGTTTTAAAATCTTGAGTAAAAACTAAACCAACCAACCCCCCCCCCCGAATGGGGGGGTTAAAACAGAATGTCCCAAAAAGATGTATATACAATATAATACGCTGGCCGCTTGTCAGTCACTTCCACACCGTTGTCAATTGTACCACAAAGCTGAAGGTGGTAATTTTGAACACGTACTCGTCGTTTTGAGACACTCCGTATCAGTACAGAAGAACGAGGATATTTCATTGCCTACTTCGAGAGGACATGCGATAAGGCAGCATAACAATTAGGCCTAAATCAGGTGTGGAGATATGACACCAGTAAAAATATGTTGCATTATTTTCAGTTGGTGTATATTTGAAGTCTCTCGCTCAGCACGATATTTCATGTTCTGACAAGACCATATGAAAAGTTATGAAGACTACTTTTTTCAGATGTTTAAACAGCAAATATGAATTAGTATTTAAACCATTAGGAGTTCATTTGTGAGTAATTCCTTTAATATAGATTCAGACTACATTAAAATTGTCAGTTATAACCTCAAAGACTCACAATATCGTCGTCATATTTGTAATTATTAACATGTAAACAATACGTTCGCTACGGTGGTCTAGCGGTTAGAACGCTGGCCTTGTAATCCTGGGGTCTCGGGTTCGATTCCCGGCGGTGTCCGAATTTATAACTTGTGTTGGGCAAGGCCGTGGGCTAGGCAACACGGAGTTTTTCTCCGTGGCATCCCAACAATTACTCATTACTCCATACACACAGAAGAAGGCAATGGCAAAGCACTTCTGGATCATCTGCCAAGAACGTATATGAACAGGTCCCAGTCCGAGAAAAGGATGGAAGGATCCTGTTCATATGGACCTGTCGTCAGACAGAACACTAAAAAAATAAATAAATAAATATCATGTTATATGACCCTTGGTCCTCCCACAAAATTTGAGTTCATGTAAAAATTACTTCTAGTTATTCTTCATTTTGCATTTTTGTTTTGTTTTGGGTTTTTCTACCCATTTCTGTCTTAATTTTTCCCCACACCTGTTTGTATGCAGCCAGGTTATCAAATACGTAACCTTTACGTTTAGATAGTTTTAAAATTCCATAAGAAATGTGGGTATTACATTCTGAGAGGAAATTAATGTTACAGCTGTTGAGATTTATTTTCATTTACTGATTATGAGTATTGCCTTTTTTTACAGTGCATTGAAATATATGCCTCATGCAGTTATGAAACTCCTGGAAAACATGCCAATGCCCTGGGAACAGATCCGGGACGTGAAAGTCTTATACCATATAACTGGAGCCATCACTTTTGTGAATGAGATACCGTGGGTCATTGAACCTGTGTATATAGCGCAGTGGGGGTGAGTAATATTTGCACACAATCATGAACAGAATTAGTGGCGACAGTTGAACATACAAACTTTTGACATGGAAAAAGTTGCACTTCACCGTTATGTTATGCTGTAGCTAAAGACTTCCAAGTTTCAATTTATTGTAATGCAGGAATGTTTTAATGTGGTTTTAATCAATCCTTTGTTACATATATTAGAATTGTATTTTGAAAAAGGCTTCAGATGCATCTTTGACATTCAAAAACTAGCAGTGCAATATTACAGTAATATTTATATCCTGCCATATAATTTCTTATATAATAACCTTTGCATGTGGTACAGTGTCATTCAGGGTTTCAAACAATATGGTTGCCCGCTCACCATGAGTTAACATACATCAGTGGTAATTATAACTGCCACGGTGGTCTAGCGGTTAGAAAGCTGGGCTTGTAATACTGGGGGGTCCCGGGTTCGATTTCCGGCAGTGCTCAGATTTACAACTTGTGTTGGGCAAGGCTGTGGTCTAGGCAACACGGAGTTTTCCTCCATGGCATCCCAACAATTACTCCATTCACACACAGAAGAAGGCAATGGCAAACCACTTCTGGATCATCTGCCAAGAACGTATATGAACAGGTCCCAGTCCGAGAAAAGGAAGGAAGGATCCTGTTCATATGCTCAGCAGGAGCGTTAAATGTCGCGGTCCTGATCAAACCCATGTACTGATGGGTCGTGAATCCTGCTAACCGCCAATGCACACCATGCTGAACGGTGTGTACTGGACACGAAAAAAAATATGGCAATTATGAAGATACGTAGGTGTAGGATACTGATGGTCTGTGGAAGAAGGGATTTCTGTGGGTGGGTAATATATTTAAGTTTTATTAATGGATCCCTGGTGTCATTTCATTTTACCTGTTTTTTTAATAATAAGTAAACTGCATAAATTTAAGATTTGTTTATATGATCAGAATGTTTTAAATGTTAGGACAATGTGGATTATGATGCGCCGGGAGAAGCGCGATCGTCGACACTTCAAAAGGATGCGTTTTCCTCCATTCGATGATGAAGAACCTCCACTTGATTACGCTGATAACGTATTGGACGTTGAACCATTAGAGGCCATCCAGATTGAACTTGACCCAGATGAAGATGTTTCTGTCTGCAAGTGGTTTTATGATCATAAACCACTAGTAGGAAGCAAGTGAGTTTTCCATGACTTTTTTTTTTTTACAGAAATGTGCATCCAATGTAGTTAAAATCTTTTACATGCCAGTTGCATTATATTCCAGTAAGAACTTTTCCTGTCATTTTCATCTACCTTTCCAGTGTGCGTTCTTGGTCTATTACAGGTGTTACACTGTACTGTTTTGTATGAACCATGCTTTGACATTGTTCCATGCTGTGCTGCCTGATTCCGGAGGGGCGCGTTAGAAAGCATCTCTTTAACTAACACTTTTCAGTTCTTTGATGTCAAATGGGTGATCCAACTCCTACTGTATTATTTTTTTCCAAATTATCTTAATGGCTGACGAAAATGGTTTGGCTGCACATCAGTCGACACCTTTAGAGCTACAATATTTTTATTTTCCGTCTGTACACAAACTTAAAATAATGTTGTTTAAAATTATTTAAAATTATAACATTCTCAGTAGACACTGCATCTTGTTACATTTTTTGTATCGACTGTGTATAGACGGAAAATAAAAATATTGTATCAATAAAACACAAACATGACGCAATTGAGATATAAACCTTTAGAGCTGCAGTCTCCAAATCTACGCTGGCCATTTGGATCGCCAACCTTCGCAAGAAGAAGAGGGTGATCCAAGTGTGCAGTTACAAATAATGTCGCAGGGTGCTTGTTTCCAGCACAAATTATTTGCCTCAGCTCTTTTTGAGCAGATTTTAATGAAGCATAATACTGGATAAAGCATGTTAAGATTTCTTCTTCTTCTTCTATGGCTCTCCGGTCCGTATTCGGTCCATGGCCTCCTCAATTCTCCTCTTCCGTTTGGTCCTCCGTTAGGTCTGTCTGTCCGAGGCTTTGATCGAGGTCTCGAAACATCTTCCTTTTTACGGCGCAAGGTTGTTAGCCTTGCGACCAACCCTCAACCTGGAGGGCCAGGGTACCTGTCTTAGTCTGACCTCTCCCCCACGACCAATCTGGCTACGGAGGCCCTACCAGTAACTCTTAGGGTCACTGAGGTACTCAAGCCCCACCACCACGACAAGGTGCGGGTACCATTAAGTGGGGATGTTAAGATTTAGTGATGTGAATTTAATTTATTGATCACATTCACTTTTGGTCCATAAGGACAGTGGCTGCTGTCTCAAATCTTGCTAAATATCCATTATACAGAGAAATTATTATAAAAAAATTGTAGTTATTAATAATGTCAGTGTTGGGAATTCCTTAGATTTAGTTTTTGAGAAAATAATAAATTAATAATTTGGATGTCTAATTTCTCCAGAACAGGGAAGATATTCTAAGAATTGAAACTTATTGTTATTAAGTATATTTCAGTGACTTATTCTTTGTGTGTTTCATATCATAATCCGATTTTAGAGTTGCGGGTATTGTGTTTCAGACACGTAAATGGTTCAACATACAGACGCTGGAATTTGTCACTACCTCAGATGGCCACGCTCTATCGACTTGCTAATCAGCTTCTCACAGACTTGGTGGATATCAACTTCTTCTATCTGTTTGACCACAAATCATTTTTCACCGCTAAGGCATTGAATATGGCTATTCCAGGAGGTCCAAAATTTGAACCTCTTATCAAGGATTCAAATCCTGCGTAAGTACTTGTTAAATCTTTTATGAACATCGCAGATGGTGCACTTTGATGATGAGAAATTATTTTAATTAACAATTTTTACAGGGATGAAGACTGGAATGAGTTCAATGATATCAACAAGATAATCATACGTCAGCCAATCCGCACAGAATACAGGATTGCATTTCCATACCTCTATAATAACATGCCCCACTATGTCCATCTTTCATGGTGAGTAGGCTCTTGGATAATCCATAATCCATGTCTTTTTTTGCATGAAGTTCTTAGTATAATAATTGAGCGTCGTAGTTCTTAGTGTAATAATTGAGCGTGGAAAGGGGTACTCCAGTTTGGATAATTTATATTTTCCAGATTTACTAATAAACAACTAAAATATGTTAAATACTATTTTTGTTTGTGAGATTTTTCATTTGATACTACATAATTGCAATTTAATGTCAAATTGAATTATAAATTGAGTTGATATATACCCTCATCTTTTTCATTATTCTTCCATATTATATGACTTTGTATAATGTTTAGACCATGCTTTATTTTAAGTCATCTGAAGTTCTGAATATTTTATGTTTAGTCACGCTTGTTTTATAAGTATCTTTGAAGTTTAAGATGCTTCACTAGCAGCGTGAAACAGGAACTGTGATTGCGTGTTAGTTGCTTTTCCCAGGCAGAAAGGCATCTGCTGAGGTCACAAACATTGGCATACCATCAGAATTTTCTGTGGCCGGAATGCCCCATATTATATAATCGCGTACTTTTTTTTTTTCGATGCCCCATATTATATAATCACGTACTTTTTTTTTCAAGAAATTTGAGTTATTTGTGGAGATGATAGCAGATTCTGATCTAACTGTTCAGTAATTCATTGCCACATTGCGTCAGTCAGCAGCGACATATTATAGACAAATGAGCAAAGAAATGTTGATCCTGTGCTGATAAATGACTGGCAGCATTTTTAATGCGTGTTACTTTTCAACTTGCGGTGGAAAGGGGTTAATTTTGCACTGATGAGCTGTACTAGAGTCAGTAACGTGCTTTATATTCATTTTTAAACTTTTTATTCTTTGATTTCGTAAGTTCTTATAATAATTCTCAAACATTTTACTGCTGTTGAAATTTTTTTGTACCGAAATATTTTCATGTGACCCTCAAAACAAAAACTTGTTATTTTCAAGTCTTTAGTTTAAATTTAATTTCTAAATTATGATCCATACCCAAGAAGCGGTTGGAGGTGTACTTACGAATGTTGTGGGTGGATCTGCTGTTGGCCACAAGGGAGTTTTGGGATGTTCTATATTAAGCCGATTTGGTATTTTGTTTTTGTTGCTGCGTTGAAAACACTTTTTTTTTTACAGATGTGTAGTTGAAAATGGAAGTAGCTTCTTCAAGCTGCATTCAGAATATGAAACACTTCCATACAGCATCCCTCCAAAATTAATTTTGTCTTAACAAATGAAATATTAACAGATTCTTTATTGCAGAATATTCACTACTGAAACATAATTTATCTTTGTGTCACATTGTGAGAACCATGCTTCTAGTTAATGTATTTTGCAGTTACAGTGTTGTATTTTCAGGTACCATGCACCAAATGTGGTTTATATCAAGACAGAGGATCCAGACTTGCCAGCATTCTATTTTGATCCGCTGATCAATCCTATATCTCACAGACACTCTCTTAAGGTAAATAAAGAAACATTATTTGCATAGGTGTAAAATTATACTTTTCTAATAATTTATACATGCCCTGTTTTGCAAATGATAATAGGCACAAGGTTTTTTTACTAATAATGTCATCAAAAATCTGAAGATAGATTTTGGTACACCTTTCTTTCAGTCCTTGCACGTCTTACTGTCAGGTGTACTACTCCAATGTAAGAGGAAGGCCGTCTGATAATGAGGACTTCGTTCCATTTTATCGTTACACACTGCTATGTATTTATTTAGCATTTTTCCGTTATTAACAATCCCATTTTTGAATAGATGCAGAGTAGAAGATTGTGAGGTAGATTACATGGCTGCTAATGTTATACTTGTAGGTTTGAGCGTGAGAGTGTTAATGGAGGGAAAATTTTCTGGATGTATTGGTATTACTTTCTTAGCTGGAAAAAATTCCTCAACATTGCACCAAAGAGTTATGCTTTACCCCTTCTCCCAGGCCTTGCCTTTGCTAGGTTGGAAACCCCCCTCAGGTTAGATCATCCAAGACGTGGGAGGACTGGGAATTCACTTTAGAAGTTAGACCACCAGTGTGGCCAGGCCACTTCTGGGGACTTTGCACCTTGGCCCTCCCCCCATTGTCAGTCTTGCAGACGACTGTGATCTTAGAGATACTAGTATCTTCAATCTTCCTTCTGTTCTCTGGAAATATTGGTACATCGAGTGTTTCTTTGTGTGTTTTGTATCTTAAATGACATAAAAACAAATTGTGGGGAAATGTTCTCACTCCCTTCAAATGAACTTAAGTTTAAATATTGTTACTTCTGTGATATACGTATTTAACATTGATCCATTTTTGTGAATTATGAGGAAGTTTATTTCGGTCATTCTTCATTCACTCTTACTTGAAACCAAATATAAACAAAAATACCACTGAGTAAGTGATAATGTGCTGTGATCGGTATACTATTGACGTATATTTGCAAGCTGTATAGTTAACAACGATCATCTTTCTTTTTTTTCACTTGTGTTCCAAAATATTCATAGGAGAAATGTACCTTAAAAATGTGGATGTTTTGTAGCTCACGTCAGTGTTCTTCGGCCAGGAACCAATATAATTTTTTTGTGAAGTGCTTGGTTTTGTTTACATCTCATTTGAAGTAAGGTTGAGTGGATATTAGATGCTGTTAATGTATAGGAGTTTCTCATATTCTAGGCTGCCGAGCCTTTACCTGAAGATGATGAGGATTTTGAATTGCCTGAGGAAGTACAGCCATTCCTGCAGGAAACTCCATTGTACACAGACAACACAGCAAATGGAATTGCCCTTCTTTGGGCTCCCAGACCATTTAACATTAGATCAGGCAAGTAACTCAAGCCTACGCCTGGAATTGTGCATTAGAGGAAATTTGGTTGAAAACAGCATGTGCAGTATAAAAGTAAAGCTGTCTTGCTGTACACCATGTAGGCGCTTGGGGAGAGAGCTCCTACTCATTCTTAACCTTGGCACTAGATGGAAGTCAGTGGTCAGTGTTATGCCCCGGCTGCGCCTTACCCCCGGGAAAGGAGGCTGGGTGGGCCCAAGAGTCAGTCTGGATGCAGAGGCTAGAGGAAAAATCCTCTGTCCCCTGTCGGTGATTGAACCCCCATTGTTTGTATTCTCTGAATTATAGGTCTTTGTTGTCTGCCATCTTCTGCATACTGGCAGGGTACCACAAACTGATCACCTGTTGTTCGGTACATGTGACGCATATGCCACCTAATGGTATCTCCATGAACTACTGCACCCATGACAGAAAACTTCATTCGTAATATGGTGGCTGTTTTATCATTAAAACAAATAGGGTATCATTTCATGTGCCACACTGTAGTAACTGGAATGTTCGTTGATTTTCATGAACTTAAACAACTGCAAAGAAGATATTTTCCACACTACATTGTCAATTAACTTCTTTTTGGGTGATCATTTTCTATTTGTAAATTGGTCTTGTGCCTTATTCAGGTCGAACGCGCAGAGCAATTGACGTGCCTCTTGTGAAATCGTGGTACAGAGAGCACTGCCCACCTGGTCAGCCGGTGAAAGTGAGGGTCAGCTACCAGAAATTACTCAAGTACTTCGTATTGAATGCCCTGAAGCACAGGGCACCAAAACCACAAAAGAAAAGGTTGGTGTGCAGGATATTTGCTGAAAATATAAGAGTTATTTTGTGTGAAATCATTAAGGGACAGGATATTTTCTGAAAATATATGAGTTATTTTGTGTGAAATCATTAAGGGGTTGTTTATCAGTAGGAATGGTAACAAATCTTCTGGTGCCATGAAAATCGGAGAATGTTTGACTAGCTAAATGACTTAGCTTTTCAAAAAAGACTACTTCGTGGAGTTAAGTTAGCAAAGTAAATCCCCAGATTTATGTTATTTACACAGTTCAGTGCTAATTAATTTTTCACTTTTTGTCAGATACTTGTTTCGGTCATTCAAGTCTACCAAGTTCTTCCAGACAACCACCCTTGATTGGGTTGAGGCTGGGCTGCAGGTGTGCCGTCAAGGTTATAATATGCTTAACCTCCTTATTCATCGTAAGAATCTGAATTACCTGCATCTTGATTACAACTTCAACTTGAAACCTGTTAAGACACTCACAACCAAGGAGAGGAAGAAGTCTCGTTTTGGAAATGGTACCCAATTTTATCTTTTTATTTAGTTACACTGTAGAACTGTAGCAATTTTTAAGTTTTTTCTTTGTCTAGCAATTCATCGGTGTAGCTATTTTCTATCTATCTCTGGAAACTGTTTCGTGACATTGAGCCTTTCATTATTTGCATTTTTTTATCATTACGTTTTCCTCTTCGGCATTTGCTGATTTGTGCCGTGTTTTATGTGACATTTTGAAGAGGGTGTTGCTGTTCATACAATAGTAGATATGATCTGTGCCGTGAAAATCGAGCACTGAAAGCAGAGTCCAAAACTATAAGTGGTGTTTAAGTGTACAGCTGGCGTCATAATTTTAATTATTTGTAATCTCCTTGTATTTGTTTGTTCAGATGTGGCTGTTCTGTACCTTTCAGATATAAATTTCAATTATTTGTGCCGGGTGTCTTTCAAGGAGACACCAGCATGTCTGTTTAATTTTAAGAAAAAATTATTTTAAATGACTTCTCGAAGATATGATGAAGTCCCACCACAAATCAGGGCAATCCACATCCCCTGGTAGACACCTGGATAGGGCATAAATTACATTTTCAACTTGGAGTCCTCATGTCAGCGTGTGTTCCTTTTTTTATTGTATGTGCTGTATTTGTAAAAATATTTATTCGAACTGTGCAGTTGTATATTATTCAACTGTTTAAAAATTATTGTGTGGAACTTTTACCTAAGCTCATATACGTGGTCTATATCACATGCAATGAACACTGTCATGTGATTAAACTGAGGTCTGGACCCAAATGAAGGCTGGCACCGAAGGGTTAAATAAAAGAAGGAATAATGTGCTACTCTCACAGTTTCCATTTCTTACCTTGCTGATATCGTGGCATCAACGGCTGTAGGACTCGTTTATTTTATAATTGTTTTTCTGTTGTATTATACAGTGTGAACACACATGATACGAGCAGTTTCAAATATATAACACAAACTAAGTGGCGTGCATAAATTTAGTTTATGTCTTTTGTAAGAACTTTCAGAATTATTTGTAGCATGAAGGAGAAGTGATGTAACGTTAACGATGGTCGCTAGGAGCACAGGTGTTGAC
Organism: Zootermopsis nevadensis; assembly: GCF_000696155.1. Next base: position 145,124 of record NW_019060248.1, read on the forward strand.
ATGGCAGTAAAATGGTGACTCATCCCAAGAAAGCAGATTAAATTAACAAATGGAGGATTTTTATGCAACTTCCCTCAATATCCCCATTGAACTGTGATCACAGATTTTGATGACTGAAACTTGACAAAACTTTTTCTTGGATTGAGCCACCATTTTACTGCTGTATCTGTAACTGTACTACTAGTGGCTATCATTTGCGTTACATCACTTCTCCTGTATATCAAAACATTTTCTTGGATTGAACCACCATTTTACTGCTGTATCAGTAACTGTACTACTAGTGGCCATAATTTGCGTTACATCACTTCTCCTGTATAGTACAGAAAATGTTTAAAAGTTCTCCTTCCAGTTTTATAATTTTCATATCTGTGTGCTTTTTAATTGTTGGTAAATAAATATTTGAAACTTCTCAGATAATTTATGTCCACTGTATTTTACAAGCATACAGGAATTAATATGTCTATATTTTGTTTCACAGAATATGAAAATGTGAAGGAAAATTGTTATCATTTTATTTACAGCTTTCCATCTGTGTCGCGAGATATTGCGTTTGACAAAGTTGATTGTCGACTCACATGTCCAGTACCGCTTGAATAATGTGGATGCATTCCAGCTGTCTGACGGCATTCAGTACATCTTTGCACATGTTGGTCAACTCACAGGAATGTATCGCTATAAGTACAAACTGATGAGACAGATACGGATGTGCAAGGATCTTAAGCACCTCATCTACTATCGTTTCAATACCGTGAGTATTCTTTGTGTTTTGTAAAGTAATGTGGCAGCTGCGTTCAAGGAATTTGTCTTGGCTAGGATTAGATCCCATTACCCCACATGTGGGAACACCAATGAAGTGGATTCTTCTATTCCAAATGATAGGATGACAACTGGCAGAGGAGTACTTGGCTTAACGACCTTCTCATGTGTTAATATTATTTTTCGGTCCAGGGTCCAGTTGGCAAAGGTCCTGGATGCGGTTTCTGGGCTCCAGGATGGCGAGTATGGCTCTTTTTCATGCGAGGAATCACCCCGTTGTTGGAGCGATGGCTTGGAAATCTTCTTTCTAGACAGTTTGAAGGTCGGCACTCTAAAGGCGTTGCCAAGACAGTCACCAAACAGAGAGTGGAAAGCCACTTTGATCTGGAACTTAGAGCTTCTGTAAGTTCCATATACTGTTTGTTTTATTTGTGGTATATAAATTGTATTTTGATTAAATACTTCCAGATAATTTAAAGTGTTTTTATATTGTCAGTTTATTTGTGGGTCCGCAGTAGCCGTGCGGTCTGAGGCGTGGGCCTTGTGCCGCTCGGTCGCTGGGACCATGGGTTTGAATCCCACTCAAGCCATGGATGTTTGTCCACGTTTTTCTGTGTCGTGCTGTCCTGTGTACAGGTAGAGGCCTTCCGACGGGCCGATCCCTCGTCCAAGGAGTCTTACCGAATGTCTATAGATCAAGGCAATGAAAAAGTTGGGACCCGCAGTGCTCAGGCACTTGAAGAACGGGTCGTTCCCAGTATCCCAGTTTATTTGTTCTGTATGTGCTATGTGACAATATAAAGCGTTTCCTTTTTAAAGTTTTTGTGTTGCACAACTTGTTTATAGGTGATGCATGATATTGTGGACATGATGCCAGAAGGGATCAAACAGAATAAAGCCCGAACCATTCTGCAGCATCTTTCAGAAGCTTGGCGATGCTGGAAAGCGAACATTCCTTGGAAGGTTAGTTCAGAATATTGGAAGTATATTGTTATTTGACCATTTTATTAGGTTTTGTGTAGATATAGATCGCGGTATTGAAAGCAGTGATGAATTGCGTAGGGGTCCTGAAATCGGCCAGTCATGTGGGCTGACAGCCACTTCAGTATATGTGAAATTCTTGTCTGAGATGAGA